>JARGXW010000810.1:0-58682 GCA_029204085.1 Mycena sp. CBHHK59/15
GGTCGGGCAGAACTCCGTCCCCGCGAACGGGACCACCGACTGGGTCGTGAACGTCGCCCTCGCGCTGCGCTCCCCAGCCCCATTCAGATCGCCCTCCTGTATTTTCAGCACAAGCGTCTACCTGCGCCCACGTCATTCTCCCTGCGGCTTCTCTACGCGTCATCTCTCTGCACCCACGGACTATGCGGGCCGACCGGGATTTCGGACTCCCTGCTCCAGCTGCGCCTCGCTGTGTCACTCCTGCTTCCGTGCGTGCTCTACGTATCTGGTGCTTTCTACCTGTCTGCCGTGCATGCGACCAAACCGCCACGCCCACTCTAGGCGCTACATGGACGACGCGGCCACCGAGGTAGAGGTGTGCACGCTCAAGAGGTAGGCGGTAGCAGAATCCCGGACACTGACCTCTCTTTAGACCCCCCCCCAAACTGGTCTCCGGGGTCTTTTCTTGGCGTTTTCAGCGGTTTTGAGCTGTTTTTGTCGGACTTTTGAATACCTATACGAATTGCACTCCAAATCACTTCTTCTTGGTGAAGACACCCCATAATTGCTTACTTCTCCGTCTTTCTGTATGTTCAGATTTTTAATTCGCATCCTCGATGTTGTTCAGGCGCGAATTTACGGTCAAGATCATGACCTGCCTTTTGGGGGTTGATTGATCTCGTGTACAGAATTTTCCTGTAGCTCATCAAAAAATCGCACTACTTGGGGAGGGTGATGATTGCCGAGTGACTGATGTGAGCGTCACCCCCCCCCCCCGGTATCCGGGGTCGAAATGTTTTGGAGGTCTGTGTCGGAAACTTTGCTACCGCCTACCTCTTGTGCACGCTGTGGGCCTTTCTCATCTCCTTCGGGCAGGGGGTCCCCGCGGTGGCGCCGCTCTCGGGCTGTAGGGGTACCGCGTCGCAGGGTCGTGACGCGTAGGGCACGGGATGGGGCACCATGCATCGCAAAACATCTCGCTCAGCCGTCTGTGTCCATCGTCATCGTGTCTGTCCGAGGCCAGCGTGCATCGCCCACGCGCAACTCACGGCGTCCGATCGTAGCAGGTATGCCTTTTGTCCTGCTGCCCCTTCTGTCTCGCGGGCCGAGAGAACATCGCGCGGGGAGGGTGCGCGGGCGCATAGCGTCGTTGGGCGCTTCCACCCCCGCCCCGGCGAGACGTCGCAGCGCATAGCCTCTGCGCACATCACGCGCCTTCGTGGCACGACTCCCCCTCCCTGCGTTCTGACCCGACGTGCGCCCGTACCCCGCCGCGCTTCGCTGCCGGACGTCAGACTCGTGCTCATGAGGGAGAGCACAGGAGCGTCGCATGCGCTGCCGGCCCAGACGCTCGCTGTCCTCGAGGCCGTACCGCCCAGAATGCATGTGCGCAGCTGCGCGACGCGTAGGCCACTCGGAGACGAAAAGACCGCAGCGGTGGGCATTCTCTCTGCGCTGAGCATCAGTTTCTTGTATCTCGCTACCGACATTAATGCTGTGTGGCTGATTTACCTAGGAGCAAGGTTCTTCCGCGCAGTGTCGTATAGCCTTGTGCCGGACGCCGGCAGGCGAGGAGAGGGACGGGCACGGGCGTCGGGACGGGTGCGAGCGTGTGTCGAGGGTATGCGGCGGGTCCGTGTGGCTTCGCAGGCTTCTTGTCGTGACGCCGCGTCGTCGAATGTCGAATACTGTACCCGTGTGTATGCGTGAAACGTAACACGTAACGGAGGCCTGTTTTTGCTTACAAATTTTCCTTTTATGGTAATTTAATTACCATAAAAGGGAGATTTGTAAGCTGTTTCAGGTGTAACACCTGCTTGGCCGTTTCACACATACACACAGGTACAGTATCCTATGTAGTAGGTCGCTCCCTCCGAGATCTCCTTGACATTCCATTCATCCTGCCTTCCTCGACTGCCATGGATTTGCCGGACATCTTCCACAGCTAGTGTTGCCGCAGCTCGGCTACGGCTGGCTCCCGAGCCGAGCTGACTAAAGCCGGCTTAGACCGGCTGGCTCATGGCTTAGCCACGGCTCATGCCCCAAATGATAAATTTCCCGATTTAACGAGATTCCGGCTTTGATATTTGGTTGGATGTGGGTGCAAATGCTCTCAGCGCATGGACAAGCTTGGATGTCCACGCCGCCATTGTCAATTGAGCAAATTGACAGAAATTAGTTGACGATGTCACATATGTCACATTATTGCTGAACCTTTAGGTTTGGCTACCCAGGGGAACTTGGATTTTGTTCTCTTTTGTTACATGTACAAACAAAGATTTAGTCACGCACCATTGGTCATCTCAGAAATGAAATCCAGAGAAAATGGGTCAAGACATAGAAATAAATCACAGTGCCAAGCACTGGTTGAACATTTCAAGTTTTGCACTGAAAATTTTGGTGAAAAATGTTTTGAATTTTACAGTAATTTTTCGGCAAAAAAGTAGGTGAAAAACTTAAAACATTTTGGTGACCTTTTTGAACCTTGTGAAAAATTTCTGAAAAAGTGCTGAAAAAGTTTTGAAGTTCAAAAAATTCATGAAGAAGTTACAAGTTTTTCACTTGGTTTTTCACCGAAAAATTGCTGTAAAATTCAAAACATTTTTCACTAGTTTTTTCACCAAAAAACTTGAAATGTTTAACCAGTGAAGATACATTTTTCAACTTGATATCCACTTGATTTCTTGTGTACAAGCACATTTCATCCGCTGAAACCAAAGAAATTCTCAAGTTCAATTTTCCGTTATTAGTCATTTCTGCTTTGTGTTCGGAACGGTATCCGCTGACAGTGACATCTGGATCCCCGAGATCAATTGATCTTGCCAGCGCACTTCTCTCCTTTCCTCCCTCATGTCCTCTCTTGCTAGCTTCTGCAATGTGCCTGTATCCACTGGGTTTGACGGCCATGCCACAACCTGCCGTGTTTCTCTGGAATGGGTTGTTAACTCGGGGCTCCGTACACATAACTCTCAAATCTCTGGGTACTTGACGCTTCTGTGCGATGTCAGCGTCATGTCTATGTTCTTAAACAATGTTCCTGTGACTACTTCTCTGGCTTCCGACCTAGTGCTTGGCTTGGACTGGCTCAACTTTGTTCGGTCCTCTGCACTGGATCTTGTATTGCATCTGGGTTCTGGTGTTTTGCTTGATGTTCGAAGCCCCCCCATTCCGACCATGGGCACTACGGAATCTGGATCACCAGTGTCCGTTGGTGCATTGTAACATTTTTCCGACAGTATTATGGACTAAATAATTTACTCCAAGCCATTGCTCTGGTGTTCGGAGGAGGCACCAGCGCGGGGCCTTCGTCACCCCCACCAGTGTCCTTGGGCGGACCTGGTGTGGTATCTGCCCCCTCATCGATGCCCCGTACGCGAGGTATCAATGTTGTAGCTGCTTATCCATTCACAGCCCGGACACCTCGTACATGGGGTGTCCAAACATCTCGTACACAAGGTGCCACACCCCATACGCGGGGTGTTCAAAATCTAAATTCAAATGTCGATATGATGCCTGTTGATATTACTGATGAACCTTTACCCACACCACCTGCATACGTTTTCTTGTTGACACTCGGCGAGTTCCTCTAGCCGTATTGAGGCAGATGGCTGTTCGTCATGTGTGAATATCTCTCAGAGAGTCAGGTGAAAAGCTCAAAAGTGTAGAGGCTTTAGGGATGGAATTTCTCGACCATTGGTGTACAGAAACATGTTTGGTTCTCCAGTCTGAAGCCATGCTTACTGGCCATATTCTTTCACCTGGTGTGCATGAAATAAACCTTGGCCTTTGGTCCAACCCTCGGAAAAGAAAGTCTACAGCCCTGGACGGCAATGTTCACAAGCGTCCTCGTTCATCCGTTGAGACTCCATTCCCCATCATCCTAGATCAGGACGAGAAAGATCAGATTGTTCGTGAATTTCACCAAGGTACTGATAACTCATCGTTGAAGAAGCGGTATGAATGTTCTTTCTGTGGTAAATTTGAGAAGGCGAGTCGTACCAAAATGAGAGCTGTAAATGAGCTTGATATCTCACTGCTTATCAGAGTGGTTGGGTAATATCTTGTCAGCCTAAAACATTCGACGATTCTTCCCTGGTCAATGGTTCAAATGTCCTGTGCCATCTTTGCAATTCTGCTGTCAGCAAAAAATAGTTATGTTCAATTCCTTTGCGCAGTTATGCAAATGGCCTTTGGATAGGAAAAGTTCCGGAAGAGCTGATGGATCTCACATTTTTGGAAGAACAATGTATCACACAAGCCCTAGCTACAAGATGTATGTACAAGCTCACGCTAGGACCCTCAGGTCAGCTCGCTGCTTGGGGAAATGTTTGTATATTACCTCAGGACACAACATCGTTCATGTCTGCAATGCCTATTCCATTATTCAGATTAAGGGACGAAATCTGTGTGATTCTTGTTGGATCGCCTGACACTGAGGTCACTCATGATATATTTGGTTGGCTATGGCCCACTCTGTTTCCATACGGTGTTGGAATGGTAGACAACAACAATGTTAGAATTTCACCTGACATTCCCTTTCATCGAGTTGATACCTCACCGCATGTACGACATTTGTTGGGTTTGAAAGATCCCCGGTTCCAGGTTCACAAGTCCTTCATTTTTGTCATGGCAAATATCATCCGGTGGCGTCAGTCATCATTCAAAGCTCGCCTCGCAACGAATCGTTCATGGTTTCCAGTGGTACAAGATTTGCTGCAGAAGATTGATGCCGAATGCATGGATACCTACCAAGCTAAGCTCGAGAAAAATCCGTTTGCAAAGCCTGAAAGTGAAGGGGAGAAGGTGGCAGCCAAGGTTATGAGATACATCAGCTATGTCTCAGATCATATCCCTGGTTCAGTGGGAGACGTGAACAGCATGAAGCAGCAGATGCACAGTAAGATTATATGTGATGGCTTACCCCATTTCTTTTCTACAGTCAACCCCACAGACTCTCACAATCCGATTGCACAAGTCTTAGCTGGATGGGACATTGACCTGGACAAGATTTTCCATGCACTGGATGGTACAAAGGAACCAAGTATCCGTGCCAAGACACTAGCTGAAAATCTGGTCACTGGTGCTGAGTTCTTTCACCTAATGGTAACCAAGTTTTTTGAAATAATTCTGGGCACAAAGTGGGCTTCAAAAATTGGTATTCTCGGCAAGGTCAAAGGATGGTATGCAGTTGTTGAGGCGCAGATCCGTGGTACATTGCACCTCCATTTATTGATCTGGAGTGACTGTGCTCCCGCTTCGCCTTTAGATATGAAGGAACGAATGAATTCAGATCCCGAGTTCAAGCAGAAACTCACAGCATGGTACGATGATATTATTTGCCAAAGCTTTCCAAAAAATACAGTCCCGTATGTTGCGACTGAAGGTACCCCAAAGCAACTCCCTGTGCTCAGTCGCCCATTAGATCCTGATTCCCCTCGCTATGCACAGAAAATGGACCAACAACACCAAGATCTGTGTGAAAATACTGGACTAGTGCATGGACATAATGCGACGTGCTTCAAGCATATCCCACGTCGCATACACTCTCTCATTGATCCGGATAACGATTGCAGGTTTGAACTCCCTCATCCTCTTGTTGCAGAGACACATTTCGATGAGGATGATGATCTGGTGATACGATGCGAGAACGGACATCTAAATGGCCACAATCCGACAGCTACCCTTTGTCTGGGATGTAATACTGACCTCAAGCAAACAGCATCTGGCTCCGTTGCAATGGCCATGGTTGAATATATGGGCAATTACACGATCAAGCTGCAGTTAGACATGGCAGTTGTATTTTCTGCTCTCTGTGCCTCGATCAAAGCTCTGCAAAATAAAGCTCCTCAGGATGTGGATGGACAGGTTGACAAGTCTGAAATGGCCCAGTCAATGATGGTTAAAACAACAAATACCTTGGTTGGCAAACGAGAGTTGATGGGCCAACAAACAGCCAGCCTTCTACTTGGTCGGAAGAACAATTACACGTCAGATGAATATCAGGAGTACTGGTGGTCTTCTATGCTCCGAGATATTGCACGCGATGTTTTCACTGTTGAGCTCGGGGATCATTCTGAGGCACCAGAAACCAGAGAAGAGGTAGAATGTGGAGCGCCAGATACAGATGAAGTCCAACGCATGATCATTCCGGACGATGAGGACGATGGGATGATGTTACTCATGTCAGAATACCTGAATCGAGCTCCTCCTGAAACCGAGGATGATGCCCGAGAGAAGAGATATTCAAACTTATTCAGTGACATATTCTACCAACCGTCTGAGCTTGATTCAATGTGTGTTTGGGATATTCTAAGAAACTACGTCAAAGAGAAGAAGCCCAAGTCGAAAACTCACCGAAAGACATACCTAAATTTCAAGCAAGGGCATCCCCAGTACACCACTCACTGCCTTAAAAAATTAGATACACCAGTGATACCTGTCTTGATGGGTTACCGTATTCCTCGGAATGACTCAGATAACGCCCGAACAAAGTACGCTGTCGTCATTCTCATGCTGTTCAAGCCTTGGGGAGACACAAAATCATCTCCTCTCAAGTCTCCAGAAGTAGCTTGGCCGGATGAATTGAATGATTTGAAACATTCCATGTCACCTGAACATACTAGAATTGTGCTCAACATGCAGCTCCTATATCAGACTCGTGATGCCAAGTTTGACTTTGCAGCAAAACGTAGCAAGCGGCTGACTGCATTGACGAGAATGGCAAAGGATACAGGAATTGTGGGAGATGACGAGGGCGACACGGAATATGATCCTGTTTGGGAAAATGCGATGCAAACAGCTGTCAATCCAGAAGAATTGGATGCAGACTACACAAGAGATACCAGAGCGACCCGAGATGCACAGCAGATCATTCTGCAAGCGAGTAATGTTGGCTTTTATTCTGTGCAAAATACCCCAAGCAGTGAGACATGTGCCAAATTCAGGCAAAGATCGCGACTCGGAGATGAAGAGGATATCTTCAGAGCAAGCATTGCTGCTAAAGATCTCTTGAAGGAAAAAGATTTACTTATCAAACGTCGCCTGAAAGCTGCAGAGAAAACCGGAGAACAGAATGAGCACTTTGATCGAACATCTTCGAGGATACCGCATGCACTTTGCACAACATTGGCAGAAGAAGCGGAAAGAGCACATGAATTATATGAGAAACACCATATTGACGACTCTGACTCTGAATCACACTCACGTTGGAACTCCCTACATCCATACCAGCAACTATGTCTTGCATTGATCATCAAGCACACATTGAATGACAAACAAACTCGTGCATTCCTGCTGTTGGCTGATAAAATTGGTCGTGAACTGGAGAGTGGCTGCAAGGATCCACCTATCTCCCTTCTTTGTACTGGGCCTGGCAGCACGGGGAAGTCAGTGATTTTTGGGGCATGGAAAGAGTTCTATGAAATTACCGGTTATCCTGAACAGCTTCGTTTGACTGCTCCAACCGGAGTTGTTGCGAGTGATATCGGTGGTTGCACAATTCATTCGGAAGCGAGCTTACGGATTTCACCTGCCAAAATGAAGTCCACGCCGACATTACGCACAAATCTCGAAGAGTGAATCTCACCATTGGAGACGTTGATTTTGGATGAAGTCTACTTCTTGAGTGCGCAAGACCTCGCTTGGCTTTCTGAATATCTATGCATGGGGAAGGGTGTCACTGATTCTATATGTGGTGGATTGAATTGGGCAACCTGCGGTGATCCTTGTCAACTACCGCCGCCTGGAGGCAATTCATTATTTGCCCGTGAACTGGTTCAATGTCATGTGAATGATAATCTGAATGACCTACATGAAAAGGTTCGTCAGGAAGTCAAGGGGGTACAAATTTGGCATCAAGTTGAACACGTCGTTGTATTGGAAGAGATAATGCACCAAAGGGGAGATCTGTTGCTGATCAGTATCCTGAAACGGTTACGGAAAGGTACATGCACCGAGAACGATAAAGCAATCCTGGACAAATATGTGTTATCAAATGCAGAGTGCAGCGAATCAACGAAAAATCTCACCGACATCAACAGATGGATCGATGACCCAGTTCACGCATGTCCTCTAATCCTGTATACAAATGCCGCACGAGATTGTCACAATAGCAACATGGCTGAGGCCTTCGCAATGGCGACAGGCCAAGACTGCCATGTCTACCACTCGCGCGACACAAGGGGTCGTGGGCGGAAGCGCCAGCAGCTTACTGGCCTGGCAGCTGAGGCTGCCTGGTCAGTACCTGTCAAAGAAGCCAACGACCTTGGCGGCAAGGTAGCAGTTGGTTTCATCATTTTTCATGGCCTTGGTTGCTCACTGAATACATTGAGGTCCCTTACGTGCCAGGAATGGCTGTTATATACCGAGCCGGGGAACTCAGGACCGGAGTAACCGGAGGACCAGAAGATTGTCTGGGGCTGTATATGGAGGGATCACAACACCACAGGAAGGTAAGGGTGAGTGACTACCTTGACCGGCAGGTAATCCGAGGAGGGGACAGGAGTCGGAGTACCGGAGAGGAGTAGAGAATGCAAGGGCGACTCAGTGCGAGGAGAAAAGCCAAGCAACGTTAATTATCAATCTGATGTACAAGACATATTAAAGTGATATATATACTAAGTAGCTAATTGTATTCCCAAATAGGAAGGAGGGTGGTTCTTGACAATAAGACAAGTCAGGTGGGCTGATGGTAAGTCGTAGAACAATAAGGAAGAAGACGAGAAGACGGATAAACGGGAAACGCTCAGTAATCCTTCATTGCGTAAAAACCCGATTCGTCCGGATGACCGGGTGGCTCCGGTCAATGACCGGAGCCTAGAGATGACTGGAGGTGCCGGAATGGCCGGAAGGGAGTCGGTTGAAGGAGGGAGGCTGCATGGATATAACAATGGCCGTGTTCTGCACAGAAAATCTTGCAACGGAGCTGGGGATCTCCAACCTCCAACGGCAGCCCTGGAGTGCTTGTCTCAATTGTGTATGAGGAGATGGATGGGCGCCGCTACGCGATATCAGCAGAAGTCAACTTCAAAGCATACAAAAACAGCGATCCCAACGCACCATATCCACACCGAGTCATACTCAAACCCATCACCGCCACCATTCACTTCCGCCTTCCAAATTCGGAGAAGACCTATAGCGCAACCTGTTCCCAGCTCCCTCTCATTCCTGCTTTTGCCTTCACCTTGCACAACGCCCAAGGCCGCTCACTCGATGTGTGCTGTATCGACCTAGCCAGCTGTCCGACGATTCAGAGCGCATATGTCATGCTGTCGCGTGTACGATCGCTCGAAGGACTCTGTATTCTTTGTCCTTTTAGGTTGGATCGCATACAGAACCATATCTCGCAAGAGCTGCGAGAGGAACTGAAACATACCGAGCTCAAGGCCGAAGAGCAGTTGTCGTGGTTCTACAGTGTGGTACCGGAAGGACAGGTCGGGCTCTTGACTCAACCAGACAACAGGTTGCTCAAAGGGTTCAATTTTGACGTCGTAATGGCATGAATGATGGGTACGAGTTTACTTTCCACTAAGTATACATGACCCACTAATTCACTGTCAGGATGCGTCGAGTGCCACCAAGTAGAAGGCTCACCTATCTGATTCACCCCACTTCGGGCACCTGCCCGTGGAATTCCCTATACACTCGCGATTCCCATGCTATCCCACATTCCACACTCGATCCCAATTTATCTCTCCATCGCCCGTCATTACCCCACCATTACCCCCGAGTCGTAAAATTGCACTCACAGAAATGGGATCTGAAAAACTCCGTAGAGCAGCACCGGAGGCGGTGTACCGCTGGTACCACAATTCTGCCAGCCGCTACCAGTGCCACGATTCTGCTGAAGTTCTTCCCTTCTCCTGTGTTTAGTCTAGCCCATATAGTACCACAAGTTTGGTTTCTTGAATAACAGTCTTAGAAGAGGCAAGGTTCGTCGTGGTCATCGTCGTAGCAGAGCCAAAAGAGTGTGCCATCACCTCTGTCACAAGAATGTCACTTGTTCGCACCGGCACGGCCTGCAAGTGCAACCCAAAGCTGCAGAGCCTGCCGGCCTGAATTTTGCTCTTATTTGTGATTTTCGATTAGAAGGACCTGTTTCCTGCCATTATTAATAAGGGAACAACGATAGAAAATATTTGTCTTTGACGCTAATATTATTAGCCTTAATTTTAATGAATTCAACTGTGTCGCGGCCCGTGGCCGGGAGCTCTAGAAAACCAATTGGTGCAACAGTTTATACAGTCATCTAGTGGGTATAATAATCTACAGTGGCCCAAATGGGACCCCCCATCTTTTATGAATTTATCCAAACCGAAGCTCCATAGAATTTGGCCGGGGTAAACCGGCCCGGACCCGGCCTGAAATTCCACAATCTAAACGGCCTATCGAACGAAACTGTCTCAAGCGCTTCAATTTTTTTCACATCCCTGGTGAAACCTCAACCTAAAGGTTCGGCACCTGCCTCGAAGAGGCCCAATCCCAAGTCATGTGACCGTATGTGACACTGTTATAAAACCATGATACCATCGCCAAAAAGATGGAGAAAATGTTACAGGGAGCATTGCCAGAGCTCTAAGAGCCACCTAAGGGCTATACAATGCATCAAACACTACTCATTCACAAGTTATCCAAATCCAGCCAAGCTGCGGCTCAGATGGCTTAATCGGCTAGCTATGGCTGGCTGAGTGGCGGCTGAGCCAAGCCAAGCTGCAGCAACACTATCCACAGCTCAGAAGGCATCGTGGGAGGTGTATTTCCATCTGATGGATGGACGATTGATATCGATCACATCTTTCGCTCTTTACAATCTCCTCACACCGAGTGCTCGAGTTACATGTAGTATTGTGTCAGTCCTCCTAGGATCGTTGTGTACTTATAGTAATATCATCTTGCACATACCTTTATAGCCACCTTTCCTCGATGACCACTCTGTGAACGTGCCAGACCTGACAGCTGTAATTGATGTCAATCTGTATGTGTGATTAATATCCATCTGTGTACAGTGATGGCTTCTCTCTCTTCCTCTTCACTACACCCCCCAGCTATGGCAGAACTCATCGGTCTTATAGCCAGCATAGTGCAGCTTCTGGATGTTGTTGCTCAGCTGGCAACCTTGCCAAGGACTTCCGCAATGCTTCTACAGAGTGCCAAAGGCTCTTCTCGGAGGTTGACACACTCAAGCAATTCTCACAGATCTTCAGCCTTACATTGAATCTGCTGCCCATACTCAGTCTGGAGGCCACCAATTTGAGCTTGAAAAACTGATAAAGAGCTCAGGGAGACTATGTCACATCTGGAAAAGAAGCTCAAGCCAGCACAGGGGATAACAGGAAGGTCAAGAACTCAGCTTTTTGGGCTCTGTGGGATAAAGCTGGAGTCAAAGATAGCCTGGCAAAATAGAGTGTTTCAAATCAACTGTCAATAGTTGGCTGGCCATGAAGATTCTGTACTTGCACCTGTTCTTCAATTGAATGCAACTGATGCCTGTCAGGGATGTTGCCAACCAGAAGAAGCATGAAGAGGTTGTTGAGTGGCTGTGCCAATCAATTTCTTCACAAGGCAGGACAGCATTTTTGCTGGTCATCAGCAAGGAACTGGCAGATGGCTGCTGCACCAACCAAGTTTTAAAGAATGGAAGGACAATTCTGGAAAGACTTTGTGGTGCACTGGCATTCAAGAGTCTCCACATTGACACTGGCATAAAATCTCACACCATTTCTTACAGCTGGTGCTGGGAAGACTGTCTTAATGTATGTTGTTGTTGTGTTATATACTGAGCCAAGGGACAGAGGAAGTATGGATCAAAGGATTGGAGTACGGAAAGTATATGAGGGAATAGTGCAAGCACCACAGGACAGTAGGGTGTGCATACTACCGAGGCCTGAAAAGGATGAGTAGGGGAGGGAGACCGAGGAGTACCAGAGGCGACTCAGTGCAAAGTGGAGAGCTAAGCAACTTTAATTATCAAACTGAAGTACATGGCATATGTAAGGGGCTTATATAGCTAAGTCCTAATTGTAATCCTAAAAGGGTTAAGTCAGGTGACCTGTCAGACATAACAATAATACAAGTCCCAAAGAGGATGGAGAAGTGATGTCAGAGAAATTGCCAATAAGAACATGGATTAGAAAGACGGATAAATGGGAAATGCTCAGTAATTCTTCATTGCGTAAAAACCCAATGATCTGTACTGGGTCAGAAGATATTCTGTCCGGTTCCAGGCTCCAGTACCGGACGTGAACCAGAAGGTCATGGACCGGAAAACATGGATATAACAGGGTCCCATGTCGCCGTATTCTGCCTGTCCTCATCAAGAGGTGGATGAAATTTGCATGCCCAAATGGAGGCAGGATAGGTCAGGAGGTCAATCGGGCCTGCAGCAGCAACCATCCTATTTCACTGATATTGCCATTCAAGCAAGAGTGGGCAGGGCCAAGCAGATGGGAGAGACCAGAGCGATGGAGCTGGGTGTTGAGAATGACAATTTTTGGGGGTGACAGTCCCCAAAAGTCACACATCTGGATACAACCATCCAAGAACCGAAACACAAACCAGCTTAAGAGCAAAAGAAAACTCTGGGACAATAAATTATGGAGTGCTTGAGGACAAGAGTAAAAGGAAGAAATGTGTTGCGATGCTGTATTTCATGTGAGGAGGTAACTCCAGAAGTTCAAGTTCCAACAATCTGAACCAACAGCCAAGATTGTTGATCATAGGATTCACAGAACACCTCCATTCGGTTATTGGGGAACAACACCATCCTCACATTGAAATTTCGGATAATAAATCTTATTGTTTAACCAACAAAAGTATTTTCCATACCGATTCCCAGTCAAAATCAACAATATTGAAAGGTTGTTTGAAAGGTGTTGGAGAAATTGAAGGTTTGATTTGGAGAGCTCATGAATGCGGGATCATTTTCCATTTCATGTGGTGTTATAACATGGCAAAGGGAACTGGAAGATTGCTGAACTGGACATGTATGTGAACCTGATGGTGCTGCTCTCAGCAAACTGGATGTTGCCTCTTTGGTCACTCGGGATTTTTTTTGCACAGGCTCTGAGTCTGATAGAATCCTCTGGCTTGACACCACCTGTTTCTACGACTAGGATTGCAGTTGATTTTTTTTGTTTCTGCTGATCAGCATATGTCTTCTCTGCAGCCACTTGGACAATATTCACAGTGACAAGTGCATGGGGTGTCCAGCAGAAGGTATCAAGGGATGCAGCATCCCTCATTTGTGCTGTGTTCACAATGAGGTCAGACTTGGAGAGGTGTTCTATAGCCAAAGCATGCTGTGATGTCTTTTCTCGTTCATTGAATATGACACGAGTCCAGGTGCTCCAGCACTTGTTGTCTGCACAGTTGTGCTGGATATTGACTGTGCATTTTATATCCTGGCTTCTATGTCAGCTATCCAATATTTTGGTCCAAACAGAGTATGCTTACTTTTATCTGAACATGTCGATATTCATCTGGAATCGGTGCATTTTGTAAACATTGTGAGCTTCACCAATAATTGTCTGAGACAACAGAACAAAGTCAGCCATCCCTGCTCTCTGGGCCGGTGAGCCAGCAAATTGGATAATTTCAGCAACACAGCCAATTCAGCTGATTGTTGTTTGTCCTGTAGATTCAACCCAGGCCACCCAATCTCCAATGGTGCAAATGTCACCATTAATCAATGTGATCAACTCAGGAGTGAAAGACTTTGCTGCATTGGATGGAACACCAGCAGTTGCAGATATTGTGCTGGCACATGGTTTGGCTTGACTGGTTCCCTGACAGATACCAGCCAGGACTTCTGTGGAAATGGTTGGTTCCCACTCATGCAGTTGGGATCCAAACGAATTGAGTTCCATAAATTGAAGGGGTGACTGGCCTGCCTGTGACCATCTGCAGTGTTCCAAATCCTGCAGGGGGATATCCATCCATGGTGATCTGGAGGGATGATCCCCAGCCAATGTCAGTTGAAAATCTCCGTCAGAAGGAAAGAAGCCTCTGCTTAATAAATGTTGAATATGGTTACCCCTTGCCATTCATGATGCAATATTGAGGGAGGGAGCGTGTTGATTGCTGTGAACACTGCATGATCGTATAATGGCATTGAATGATTCAAACCCCTCTGTGGCAAAAAGCATGGCAGGTCCAAAGTGTTTGATATGTGCCGGAAGATGGAGGATAACATGAAATTTAGGTTTGTTGAACCGCTGCAATGTCAAGCCACAAGTGCAGTCCAGGAAATGTTTAATGGCTGTGTCCAGTTGTTCCTGATAGAATATTGAGCAGAAGAAATAATTGAATTCAAATTACGAACAGTATGCTTATCCAGGTTGACAATGTGTGGCCATGTTATATACCGAGCCGAAGGAAGAACAAGATGAATGAGTCCGGAGCCGGAACTGGGAACCAGAGGATCGGAACTTCCAGAAAGTATATGGGGAGATAGCGCAAGCACCACAGGACAGTAGGATGTGTGTACTACCGAGGCCGGTGAAGGAAAGAGGACCGGAGGAATTAACCGGAGGAGGACTCAGTGCAAAGGGTAGAGCAAAGCAACGTTAATTATCAAACTGAAGTACATGGCATATGTTAAGGGTTTATATAGCTAAGTCCTAATTGTATTCTTAAAAAGGTGCAAGTCAGGTGACCTGTCGGACATAACAATAATACAAGTCCCTGTTATATCCATGCTTTCTCGGTCCTTGACTTTCCGGTCATGTCCGGAACCAGATCCCGGAACCGGACGGAATATTCTCGGACTCATCACGGATCACCGGGTTTTTACGCAATGAAGGATTACTGAGTGTTTCCCGTTTATCCGTCTTTATAATCCTTCTTCTTATTGTTCATTTCTCCGAGATCACTTCTTCATCCTCTTTGGGACTCGTATTATTGTTATGTCCGACAGGTCACCTGACTCGCACCTGTTCAGGAATACAATTAGGACTTAGCTATATAAACCCGTAACATATGCCATGTACTTCAGTTTGATAATTAACGTTGCTTTGCTCTACGCTTTGCACTGAGTCGTCCTCCGGTTAATTCCTCCGGTCCTCTTTCCTTCACCGGCCACAATACTGTTGTTTGCTTAATTCCATGAAAATGCAAAACTTTTGCGCGCGCTCACGTGGCTGATGGAAGCCGCATGGTGTGACCAAAGTAACACGCCTCGCGCAAGCCTCGTTCCCTTGAGGGATATAGACCGCATTTGTTCTTGACAGATCTCAATTATCGCCCACATCATGCCCACCGCCATCTCCTCCGATCTGAAGGAGCACATTGTCCAGTGGTATCTCGAGGACACCTACACTATGCAGGACATTGCCACCATGGGCCACGTCTCCATCGGTCTTGTTTCGAAGACGATCGGCCTTCATCGCGAGTTCGGCCAAGTCGTAAATCCATTCAGTCGTCGAACCGGTCGGCCAAGGACCCTGAATGATGGAGATCTTGACTATCTGGCGGCGATCTTGCTCGCCAATCCTGGCCTGTACCTCGACGAGCTGCAGTTCAAGCTCGGATCCGTCCGAAATGTGCATGCCTCGCGATCTCCGTGATCAGTCGTGCATTGGTGGAGCTTCAGCTCACCCGAAAGAAGATGAAGATGGCAGCAGAGCGGGACGAGCAGCTCTGAACCATATGGGAGGCGGACATGGCCCAATATCTCGACCCAGATGTCTTTGTGGCTCTCGATGAGAGCACTGTCGACAACAGAACAGTCCAGCGATCACACGGGAGGTCTCCTGCTGGTGCCCCCTGGGTTCAGCGTGCGACTTTCATTCGAGGAACATGCTATTCAATCTTACCGGCATTGACCACAGAAGGTATCGTGGCTCTCGATATCTTTGAGGGTTCTGTCACCAAAGAACATTTTCTCGGATTTCTCAGAGAACAAGTCGTAGGTGAACGTTTGCGATCGGCGAGCGACGGTTGCTGATTTTATTCCCAGGCGCCGGTCCTCAATCCCTACCCCGGAAAGCGAAGTGTCGTCATTCTCGACAACTGCGCCATTCATCACGACGAAGACATCCGAACTTTGATTGAGGTTGAATGTGGTGCATACACATTGATCCATAGTTCCGGGGCAGCATTGACATTCACTCTGAAGGGGCGCGGCTGGTTTATCTCCCCCCGTACTCTCCTGATTTCAATCCCATCGAAGAGGCATTCTCTTCGATCAAGGCATTTATTCGTCGCAATGAAGGACTGTTCACTGGGCCAGAGAAATTGCCTTGGTTGATTGCGGAGGCGGTGGTCAGGATCACTGCGGAAATGGCTGTTGGTTGGTTCAAAGACTGCGGGTATATGTGATTCAAGGCAAACAATATTACTGAGTCAATAGTACGGTATGAATGAATAAACTGTAGAGGAACGCGAGCATGAATTAGCGAGGCACTCCGAGCCAAGAAAATAGTCTAGGACTGAATCCCACGCTGTGGAAGTACGACTCGCCGAGCTCGTCGCCTTCGGGTCTCGGTCCGGTTGAACGTGCCGACCAAACACAGTAACGCCGCGCTGAACATTTTCCCTCCACATTCCCTCCACGTCAATTTACACGCCTTCACCTGTATTGTCGATTCACCGTCAGCCACTCGCTCTCCACTGCAATTGACGACTTTCGGAGCTCTTGAAATGGTTAGGCTGATTTTATATTATACTCACATTTTATTTAGCTACTATCTTTGGCACTCCGTGTTCTGGACCCCTTACTTATCACATGCCACACGTCACCTTAGCAATCTCGAGGCGATCATGATTCTGGATGCTGCCGCGGACTCGGACTGCGCCGGGGATTGACTTCGGCATGGATTGGGCACCCACTGTTGGCGCTGAGCGGGGCAGCGTGTCTCCCTATACGTCTTTGCGCAGATTCCCGGTTCGTGGCACGCTGAAGGATTCACATTAGCCAACAGATTTATCACGGACATTTTACATACATTTATTTAGTTCCCATCGCTTCCGGGCTCCGGTGTCACGAGAGTACGTGAACAGCCGTCCCGATCATTACATAAGCACCTTCCTTCTCTCCCACCTACCACGACAATCCCATCGTTTGCACTCGTCTCACGTCCCACACACCGAATTTTGAGCCCTCATCAAGCTAAGTGTTTTATTATTCATATCCTACTGATTATTCTACTTCTAGAGTCTTTCTCTTGACCATTGAGAAGGGGACGGCATTCTACGGCTCGGCGGCACTACTGGTACGACCTGGACACCACCTCGGTCCCCGAGAGGACCAACCTTCTCTTCTTCAACGCCGCACCTGCTTCCCCTCTATCTTCCCCGACCACTCCCGCGCAAACTTCTTGAACTGATGAACCTTGCCCTCCACAAGGCCAGTGAGCTCTGCAAGCCGTTTGATGGTGACGGAGGCTTTGCACAAGATGTCTGGTGTGTACCGACCGTTGCGAAGGCGTGCCGTCGCATCATCGATGATATTGCTGGGGATTTTCTTGGCACGACGAAATGCGTCCATGAAGATGTCGAGGTCGTCCTCGATGGCTGGCGGGGGGCTGGAAGGGATAGCGAGGCTGTGGGGAGCAGCCGGAAGAGCCTGAGTCCGAGGAAGATTACTGGCCAGACTTTGGGTCATCATAGCCATGACGGCGGGGACCATGGTCGTGAGAAGCAGGGTAGTGGTGTCCGAAGTCGAAGTCGAGGGTGTCGCGAGCTGCTGAGCAGGCAGGGCTCCGGTACGTCCACGAGGTTTCGAAGTAGATGGGCCAGAGCTGATGGCCCCGGTCCACGTGGTCAAAAGTTCTTTTGGGGGAGGATCGCCAGCGGCACATTTTTCAGCAACCTGAAAGCTGTGAGTAGATTGACGGAGCTGGTGAAGTGCGACTTACGACGGACTGGCCCCACATGTTGAGGCGGAATCGATTCATCTCGAGATGCTGGAGGTCGGCATTGATGAAGCAGACTCCGTGCTCAGCACACGAGTGTGCGGCTTTGATCTGGTCGATAGCCGCCCCAAGAACAAGCTGTGCAGGTGTGCAGTGCTCAGTGTTGGGTATCTGGAGTAGTTTTCAGTGAAATACAGGCCGAATAAGAGATCAGGGCCGTACACGGGTTCCGTAAGAAAGTTCCAACTCATAGGGATCCGGCGAATGCATCTGGGCATCAGACGTCAATGGAGGCGTTGTAGCAATAGGGGAAATTGCGTACTCGTTTCGGGCGTTGTTTGAACCCCTCCATCGTGTCGAGATCGAAAATCACACAGATGGTGTCGAGCTTCTTGGAGGAGTCGAGAGCTTCACCGAGCTTGTCAATGAGTATGTTCCAATCTGCATCGAACATGATGACAGCGGCCGAAGATTTCCCTCTGCTAGATATATATGAGTAAGAGCTGCTTTGAGTTCACAGGAAAATAGACTCATGCGGACCCGGACCATGAAATTCGCATAGCTGGACCACTCGCCACCCCGGCAATGTAAGTATTCTCGTACCCATGAGCACCAAGCGCAATCGGAATGAATGCGACACGAGAGGTGTGAAGCACATTGATGGCCTGCGGAACATGCTTCGATTCTTGCTGCTTCTTTGCGCGGGCCTTGCCGCGCGTCGACGTTGGGCGTTCGGACCACTCCAGAGTGACATGAACATACAAAAGGCAGGCTTCGGATTCCCCGATGGCGTCTAGCCAAGATGTAAGAAACAATTGACAACAACAAGATAGGGTTGTACATACTGTCGGAGTCGCTGGGATGCTGGGATGCAGTGTCAGACGACGCTTCTGGATCGTCTGAAGGAGGAACTGTGAATTTTGTCAATCAGGTAATGGCTTATACGAGGAGGGTACTCGCGAGGGTTTATGGCCAGATCACTGCCGGGGACATGGTATGGACGGGCAAGCTCCGGGGTGAACGTAGGTGCAACAACCAGTTCATGAAATGCCATTCCTTGAGTGGCGCCACCGGGATTGTTGAGGCTGCGTCGACCACTCGCCATGATGTGTGAGGGTACTGATGGCTACAGTCGGACAAAGACCATATTTATAGGCTCTCTGCATGCACGGACTTCAGGACTGTCGTTGTATGTGTAATATTTCGGGATATCACATTGTGTTGCTTTGTGAACGGGAGTGCCCAAGCTAGCAACAGGGCCGAGCACTGGCATTGATGGCAGAATATTTGGTCAAAATCCTTCATCGGAGGACGAGAAAGTGGAGCCCCAGATCCAAGAAGACAAGAAATAACGATTCGTTTCACTTGATATACCCAGTACGAGACATTGAAGGTCGAGAAGGACGTAGAAAGCAACAGGTACAGCGTTACTTTGTCACACCATGCGGCTTACATCAGCCACGTGAGCGCGCGCAAAAGTTTTGTGTTTTCACGGAATTAAGCAAACGGCAGTAGTGCGCACATCCTACTGTCCTGTGGTGCTTGCGTTATCTCCCCATATACTTTCCAGAAGTTCTGATCCTCCGGTTTCCAGTTCCGGTTCCGGACTCGTTCATCTCGTTCTTCCTTCGGCTCGGTATATAACAGTATTATCAAACTGACCTATCCTGGCTGGTTATGTCACACCTTCCCTCTGATCCTGCGGCACTCGATATCTCTGAAGAACGTCGCAAATCTCGTCTCTACTCACAGATTGTTCCTTTGTCTTCACCCTCTCATTCCATGTCGACTATTCCCTCTGGACAAATTGCTCTTCCTCCTAATGTCGCTATTCGCACATGGCGGACGGCTGCACCAACAGCTCCGGTTACCCTCTCGGGTCCGACAATCTTTCTGGTTAATGTTCCGGGACTTGTTCAAAGTCCTCACACTCCAGAGAATCCTACTGTTTTTCCTCGATCTCCATATCCGGATCATGCTCGGTTCGTTCAGCTGAGCACTTCACCGATCCCTTATCCTCCTATTGTTGAGGATGTGGAGGAATCCGGTTCTACCGGACAACCTCTGGTTCCTCAAGCTGAGGAACCTGGCAATGGCAGTAGCGATCATACACCCTCCGGTTCGGAACATGGAGATCCTCCTGATCTTCCCGGAGGTGGCGGAGGCGGTGGTCATCCAGGAGGAGGTGGGGGAGGTGGTGGGGGTCCAGGTGGTCCTGGTGGCGGTCCTCCACACGGACCCGGACCCGGACCCGGGCCTGGACCTGGACCCGGTCCGGCTGGACCTCTTCCCCCAGATCCCGAACCTGCGGAACAGTTGCTTCTCAGCACTATCTGTACGTTCCGGGATGCAATTCAGTCTTATGTCACACATTCCTCGACTCCACCTCGTTCTACTCGCTCGAATCTCCGCAATCCAGGGACTTCCTCGCCGGCTCAAGGATGAAATGGTTCATCACAACTATGTCAACACCTTGCTTGGGATTAAAGATATTGCCCGCCGGATTGATGCTCGCTATTGGAAACGCGAATTGGAGAAACAGTGAGAGCGGGAGCATGAGAAGAATAGCAGTGGTGGTACTGGTTCCGGTAATTCCGGAAACTCCGGAAATTCTGGTCAACAGTCAAAGGATCACAAGGGCGTCAACTCGTCGTCTAAACCGTCTAATTCCACTTCCGGTCGGAAACCCTTCGGAAAGCAGTCTGGCAACCCTACTTCATCATCATCTGCGACGAAGGCCACTTCCGATAAACCGGCTCAGCAGTCTTCCGGTCGGACTCCAAAGCCGTATGCCGACAAACTCGATAAGCACGGGAGACTCACCAAGGACGAAAGGGAACACCGATCTCGACTCAATCTCTGCATGTTCTGCGGAGGTACCGGTCATTCAGCTTCGGAATGCCAGAAGTGTCTGGAATACGCTCAGGCCAAGGCGGCGTCTGCAACGGCTGAAAAGCCTGCTACACCCGCCGAAACCGCCGAGTCAAAAAAATAATCAGTAGCTTGGATACCTCAGCATCCGGTCCGAGTTGCGTTGACTCCGGGGTGCTTCCAGAGGTCTGCCTCAACGCTTCCACTCTTTCCCCTAATGCCCTTTACGTTGATCTTCACGTCTCTTCATTCCGGTCGGACTATACCCATTCCAGTCCGGAAGAATATGCAACCATATCTCCTTCCATACTGTCACGAATTGCGTCGGGATTCAAAATCCGCTTATGAACTCTTATTGATTCTGGTTCTTCTCATTGTTTTATATCGTTGAAAGAATGTGAAAAAAATGGGTTTTCACCGTATCCAGTTGCTCCGGTTAGACTCCAGTATCTCGACGGCTCTTCAACAATCATTAATCGGCAGCTCTGTCTGCTAATCCGATTCCCATCTGGCGATGTCCATCCTATGGAATTTTTCGTTACCCGTCTTGATTCGCCTTGCGACTTGGTTCTGGGATACAATTGGCTCAACCGCTTTAATCCGTTGATTAACTGGTCTGATGCCACTATACCATTCCGTTCCGGTCAATCCGGTGATTCACCGTCGACACCACAGACAACTAAGTCTGTTCCAGCTACGGTAGTTCCGATTACGGACGAGGAATCTCTGATTCTGGTCTTTCCGGACGAGAAACCTACACCGACTCCAACGTCTTCGCCAGATTCCGGTCCTTCTATGGACACTCCAGAGGCATCTCCGCCTTTTCTGGAGGCTCCTAAGCCTCGTCCATTCACTTCCGTTCCCCTTGTGTCACTGGTATCTGCTGCGGCTTATAGTGCTATTATTCAAGACAAGGATACTGTCCAGTATACCTTGCGTGCTTGTCCTACAGAGGATGCCCAGGCTCGTTCTGCTTCAGCCGACGTTCCGGACCTTTCCAGTCTTCCTCCGGAATACCACGACTTCACCAATGTCTTCTCGGAGAAGGAGGCTTACAATCTTCCTCCTCACCGAGAATATGGCCTTAAAATCGAAACCCAGGAAGGCGAAGTTCCTCCGGTCGGTCACGTCTACTCTCTCTCCCAGAACGAGTTAGTTGCTCTTCAGGAGTTCATTGACAACAATCTGAAAGCCGGATTCATATATCCGTCTCGGTCTAGTCATGGGGCTCCAATCCTCTTCGCTAAAAAGAAGGATGGTTCTCTCCGGCTCTGCATTGATTACCGAGGTCTAAATAGGATCACGAAGAAGGATACCTATCCACTTCCACTTATCACCGACCTACTCGATGCTCCCGGAAAAGCACGAATTTACACCAAACTCGATCTCTGGCATGCGTAGTTCTGGAAATGGCCGGAATGAAGTCTTCCAAAACCGGAAAGGTTCTAGAAGGTCAGGTGCTGTTGATATAAACCAACCGCAGTCGTGGCGTGACTTAAAACTTCTTTCTTCCACACCACCACCACCACTCTACCCAAACACCCCCTACACACCCGGATACAACCCGAACGACGGCAGCGACGAGCACAAAGACTCCGGCAGCAACCAGAAGGGCAAAAAGAGAGCAATGTTCGGCGAGCTTGAGGACAACCGGCGTGAGCTGAAGCGCCAGAGGAGGGAGCAGTGGGCGCAGGAGCACCTGGAGCGTCTCCAGTTGGAATTGGAGGAGGCCGCGACGGCCTGGGGCCCGCATCCAGCAGGAGGTGGATGGGATGGACCGGGAGGACGAGGAGACCGGGGAGGCGTCGGTTGGGGATGGGGCCCCAACGACGAGACGGACAGTGACCGGGAGAGAGACCCGGGCCAAGGTGCGCTACAGTGACCGGAGACGACCAGATACTAACAAATTTCCAGAGTGCGACCAGTGCAAGAGGGTCGCAGAAATATGCGTCGTTGAGGGTGGATCCTGTGCCACCACCACCACCTGCAACCGCTGCAAGGTGAAGAAGATCAAATGTTCTCTCGTTGGACCCTCCAAGCGGGTCAACCAGCGCGAGCTGGCGAAGGTCCAGGGGAAGAGCAAGGCCGGAACAAGTTCCGGTAAGGCCACCACCCGCCGCCCCGCCCCCGCTACATCGACTTGTCGCCGGAACCGGACGTCGGTCCCGAACGACCGGGACGACCGGGGAGCCGGGGCCCAGGACCCGCATTGACGACATGCGGGTCCGAATGGATCAGCTGGAGTGTCGTCAGGATGCCGTCGAGGCATCCCAGAGGAAAAATCGAGCCCGGCACCACCGCGTAAACCTGGTCCTAACCGGACTGGTGAAGTGGTTGTCACGGGATTATTTCCCCGATGGCATCCCGGGATGGATGGTTGACATCATCCAGGGGTTGGAGGAGGATGGGCAATCGGTGGAGCCCGAAGAAGAGATGGAGGAGGATGAAGAGCGACCGGAACCGGAGCCGGAAGCGAAGGAGAAAGAAGAGGAAGTGAGGATCCCGGTCAGTCCGGAGTGGCCGAAAGGATTCCGGAGCGACGAAGAAGAAATGAGGGTAGTCAAAGAGGAGGGAAATGAGTCCCTGCCACTGATCCAGGTGGAGGAACAACCAGAGGAGGCGGGGGATGATTAATATCTGTACTATAAAAATTTCTTCTGAAAAAATTTCTTTTCTTGGTTTCTTGAAATGATAAGTGAATCCGGAGTCGACCGGAATAACCGGAAATACCAGGAGAGTAAGAAAAGAAGGATTTCAAGGGTTTGGTCCAGGCTTGTTAGGATAACGACGATGAAAATTGTCGATATGTTCATCGGCATCAACGTCATCTGCACTAACCCAACTAAACTGTTCATCGGTGTTCTCGTAGCCCTGCCATTCGACCAAGTACCGGAGCTGGGTCCGGGGCAACCAGAAATGGCGATCGATCTTTGAGTCAACAATTTGTTTGATCTCATAGTGTTCTTCACCGTCAATGATTTCTACCAGAGCCGGAGGTGGTTCCTCGCGACCGGGGAATGGATTCGGAAAATGGGGCTCGAGTTGAGATATATGGAAGACCGGATGAACTTGTGAAAGGCTTTTTGGGAGACGGATGGTATAGGAAGCCGCACTGGGTTTACCAATGACTTCATAAGGCCCAAGGTGAGTTTCCGAGAATTTCGGAGTGGGTCGTTTCGTCCGGATATACTTTGTCGTGATAAATGCTTGGTCGCCAATCTGTAACCGGGGATCTGGAATACGCTTCCGGTCAGCAGTTTCTTTATATCGCTGCTGAGCGAAAGTGTTTTGCTCCTGGAGGTACTGATGAAGGTCCTGGAGATCGACAACGTAGTCTTTGGCATACATGTTCGCGACATCGTGTTCCGGGTGGATATTGATAGCCAGATTATAGCCTTTATTCGCAAAGAACGGAGATATTCTGGTAGAAGCATTCAGAGAATTGTTCAAAGCAAATTCAGCTAGGGGAAGAAGTTCATGCAAGTCGTCATGTGTTCCGTCTGTCCGTCCGCTTCCAGGTGATAACCGGAAGTATAGTGCAGCTCCATGGAGAGGAGTTCGCCCAAGGACCGGAAGAAGGATGAAACGAATGCGGAGCCCCGGTCACAAGTGACATGGGAAGGGACACCGTGCTTCGAGAAAACATGGATAAGGAAAAGCCGGGCAAGTTCCGGAGAGTCAATATGAGTGTCACAAGGCACAAGAATAACCTGCTTAGAGGCACGGCCAACTATGACAAGAATTGTGTCGTACTCACCGGAAACCGGTAATTGATCGATGAAGTCGATAGAAATGGAATCCCATGGCCGGATGGGAACTGGAAGAGGCTTAAGCAATCGATAGAAATGGAACCCCATGGCCGGATGGGAACCGGAAGAGGCTTAAGCAATCCGTAAGGTCGGTGCGTAGGCATTTTGTTGCGCTGGCAAATAATGCAAGATCGACAATAGTCCCAGATGAAGTTCCGGCATTCCGGCCAGGTGTATTCTCGGTGGATGAGAGCTAGAGTGCGATTCTGACCAAAATGGCCTGAGAGAACATGGTCATGCAAGTACTGTAGAACACGTAGTCGCAACTCCGGAGAAGTTCTGGAGACCAGAGGCACATAAATGCGGTCATCGAGCCGGAGAAGACCGGAAGGATCGAGAGTCCAGCGGGAAGGGTCACCGGAGTTCGCGGCGTTAATACCAGAAACAGCGGCAGGATCATCGTTGAGATGGTTGTGGATATCTGAGTAAAGTTTCTCAAGATCCATAACAACGGAAGCTCGAAGAACGATTTCCTCGAGAAAAGTAGCGCGGAGAGATGCAGAGAGTTGATCTTGGGTGAAAACTGGGCGAAGGTTTTGCAGATTCAGTTGGCCATAAGCCCTATCCCCCTCTTTAGGGTAGACATCCCATCGTCTAGTCAATGCATCTGGTTTGCCTCCGAGCTTTCCGGGCCGGAACCGGATTACCATGTTGAAATGGCAAAGGTACTCAGACCACCGGACTTGGCGGCGAGTAAGAATTTTCGTCGTCGCAAAGTACTCCAAGTTCTTGTGGTCCGTGACAACGTTGACCGGAAAGGTAGATCCCTCGAGATAATGTCGCCAAATGGTGAAGGCATCGAAAATAGCGAGGGGTTCCTTGTTGTGCGTGTCGTAGTTGAGCTCCGCCGGACCAAGTGTCTGTGACCGGAATGCAACCGGGTGAACATCACCATCGTCTCCTTGAATTGAGAGCATGGCTGCGATCGCATAATCGGAGGCATCAGATTCAACGGTTACTTGACGACCTGGAATCCAATGGTGCAAGACCGGAGCCTCCGTATAGGCGTGTTTTAGTGTGTCGAAAGATAATTGACAATCTTCTGACCAATTCCATCGGACGTTCGACCGGGTGAGCCGGGTGAGCGGAATCGTGATGGAAGAATAATTCCATATAAAACGCCGATTGTTATATACCGAGCCAATGAACTCCGGACCGGAGGGACCGGAGAGACCGGAGGATCGGAGGACCGGAAGATCTCCGGGGCTGTATACAGAGGGATCACAACACCACAGGAAGGTAAGGGCGAGTGACTACCTTGACCAGCAGGTAATCCGAGGAGGGGACAGGAGTCGGAGTACCGGAGGGAAGTAGAGAAGGCAAGGGCGACTCAGTGCAAGGAGAAAAGCCAAGCAACGTTAATTATCAATCTCATGTACAAGACGTATTAAAGTGATATATATACTAAGTAGCTAATTGTATTCCCAAATAGGAAGGAGGGTGGTTCTTGACAATAAGACAAGTCAGGTGGCCTGATGGGAAGTCGTAGGACAATAAGAAAGAAGACGAGAAGACAGATAAACGGGAAACGCTCAGTAATCCTTCATGGCGTAAAAACCCGATTTGTCCGGATGACCGGGTGGCTCCGGTCAATGACCGGAGCCTAGAGATGACCGGAGGTGCCGGAACGACCGGAAGGAAGTCGGTCGACGGAGGGAGGCTGCATGGATATAACACCGATACAAATTGCAAAACTCAAGGAAGGATTGAATATCCTTGACTTTGCGAGGAGTAGGCCAGTCCATGATAGCTGAGACCTTCTCCGGAGACATCCGGAAACCTTCCGGCGACAGGATGAATCCGAGATACTCGCAAGTAGTTACGCTGAACTCGCATTTTGGAAGTTTGCAATAGAGTCCGGCATTCCGCAGACGTTGTAAAACTTCCCGGACGTGACTAGTATGTTGGGAAGGGTCGTCAGAATAGATGAAAATATCATCCAAGTAGACGACGACGTAAATGTCCAGCAGATCGGCGAAAATGGTGTTCAAAAATCGCTGGAAGGCAGCCGGAGCATTTGTGAGTCCTTCCGGAACAACCCGGAAGTCGTACGAGCCATAGCGAGTAGGGAAAGCTGTTTTGGGCTCATCGCCCAGAGCAATCGGGAGAAGATGATAGGTGTGCCGGAGATCGAGTTTGGTGTAAATTCGTGCTTTTCCGGGAGCATCAAGGAGGTCGGTGATAAGTGGAAGTGGATATGTATCCTTCTTCGTGATCCGATTTAGACCTCAGTAATCGACACAGAGCCGGAGAGAACCGTCCTTCTTTTTAGCGAAGAGGATTGGAGCCCCATGACTAGACCGAGACGGATATATGAATCCGGCTTTCAGATTGTTGTCAATGAACTCCTGAAGAGCAACTAACTCGTTCTGGGAGAGTGAGTAGACGTGACCGACCGGAGGAACTTCGCCTTCCTGGGTTTCGATTTTAAGGTCATATTCTCGATGAGGAGGAAGATTGTAAGCCTCCTTCTCCGAGAATACGTCGGCAAAGTCGTGGTATTCCGGAGGAAGACCGGAAAGGTCCGGAACGTCGGCTGAAGCAGAACGAGCCTGGGCATCCTCTGTAGGACAAGCACGCAAGGTATACTGGACAGTATCCTTGTCTTGAATAATAGCACTATAAGCCGCAGCAGATACCAGTGACACAAGGGGAACGGAAGTGAATGGACGAGGCTTAGGAGCCTCCGGAAGAGGCGGAGATGCCTCTAAAGTGTCCATAGAAGGACCAGAATCTGGCGAAGACGTTGGAGTCGGTGTAGGTTTCTCGTCCAGAATGACCGGAATCGGAGATTCCTCGTCTGTAATCGGAACTACCGTAGCTGGAACAGACTTAGTTGTCTGTGATGTCAACGATGAATCACCGGATTGACTGGAACGGAATGATATAGTGGCGTCAGACCAGTTAATCAACGGATTAAAGCGGTTGAGCCAATTGTATCCCAGAACCAAGTCACAAGGCGAATCAAGATGGGTAACAAGATGGGTAACGAAGAATTCCATAGGATGGACGTCGCCAGATGGGAATCGGATTAGCAGACAGAGCTGCCAATTAATGATTGTTGAAGAGCTATCGAGATACCGGAGTCTAACCGGAGCAACCAGATACGGTGAAAACCCATTTTTTTCACATTCTTTCAACGATATAAAACAATGAGAAGAACAAGAATCAATAAGAGTTTGCAAGTGGATTTTGAATCCCGACGCAATTCGTGACAGTAAGGAAAGAGATATGGTTGCATATTCTTCAGGAACGGAATGGGTATAGTCCGACCGGAACGTAGAGACATGAAGATCGACATAAAGGGCATTAGGGGAAAGAGTGGAAGCGTTGAGGCAAACCTCAGGAAGCACCCCGGAGTCAACACAACTCGGACTGGATGCCGAGGTATCCAAGCTACTGATTATTTTTTTGACTCGGAGGATTCGGCGGGTGTAGCAGGCTTTTCAGCCGTCGCAGATGCCCCCTTGGCCTGAGCGTATTCCGGACGCTTCCGGCACTCCGAAGCTGAATGACCGGTAAGGTAAACCCCATCCACCCTCGACAAACATCACGTGGTGTTACCGTCACATTTCCTTTCTCGGTCGGACGGTCGAAAACAATTAGTATTAACATAACGAAGGATGCCAGCGCAAATCCCTACGACCAAATTGTGTATATACAGGTGCAGTAAGTATAGAAAAAAAACTAGAGCTCTACACGCTCTGTGAGTTGAGGAATTATAGGAATTATAATAAATGCTATGGTATCGATGATTATTAGTGGATGCCTGCCGCGTCAAGCTGTTCCAAAATAGATGCTGGGTAGGTTCTATGGCCGGGGAACTTCTTGGCAATCCATGCCGCCTGTGGTCCCGTAAGATTGTGATTAAAATACCCATCTCCGAAGCGATGCAAACGATTGACAAATCTGCCAAGAATGTGAACAAAGCCGAAATCAAGGAAAAGCCAACTGACCTCCTCATAAACACCAGAGGAACTGCATCCAAAGACTCCATTGTGTTTTTCTCAAGAACATCTTCCCGGGAGGACTCGGGCTTGAGGCGATAAAGCCGCTTGGCATAACCCCACACCATCTCGATGGGGTTGAGCTCGCAATGGAATTTCGGGAGAAATAATACCTCGACGCCATCGCGTTCACACTCCTCCTCCAGAATAGACTTGGCTGCCGCGAAATCTGGCAAGTTAAAGACAACACGCCGGCAGCAGCATTTTGATTCGTCGCCGGGATCATCACACTTGAAGCCGGCGCACTCAGTCCGCAAATCAGCGTACTGATGCATCCCATGCTCCTCCAATATATTCTTCATCCCCTTGAATTTACCGGCATGATGTGGGTGGTCGTCAGGGTAGTAAAGGTCTTGTGGTGTGCCATCGTCGAAATGCGCTCCCATCATTTTGATTTTCTCCTTCACGAGACTTCCCTTGGAATTATAAATGAGTTTCCCTTCGGCGTCGCGTTTGTTGACCTCAACCAAAAAAGTTGGCAGACTCGAAGCCCGTCCGAGTACCAGAGGGGCCTTTTGGCATGCCCCGTGCAGACAAAGAGCCCTCCGAACGCTTCTTATGAGTGGTAGCGTTGTCATACACAAAAACATGATCGAAGTCAGGCCAAAGCTCCTTGACAAGTGCGCGGGCGGCCGCTGCCTGCTCGAGCACTTCAACCGAAGTGAAGTAACCATCACGGTTTTTCCCAGGTCGCATGCACCGGCGCGCATTCCGAGTGGGGTTAACAGGATCACGGAGCCAGCCAAAGTCAGAGGAGAAGTAGTCGGCGACCATGAATGAAGGTCCTTCTCCTTTTGCATACGGTTTGGCAGGTGAATCTTTGTGATACCAGGTTCGATGTTGTCGGTCGTGAGCATAAAAAACACTCTCATCGTGATACCAAATGATAACACGACGGCCGGTCTCTTTCAGCGCATCAAGATTATCGAGGGGGTTGCCGTCATTATCAAAGATGAAGACGCGCTTGTTGAGGTCGAATAAGCGGGGCAGATAATCTCGATAATAGACGACGTCTGGGCGCTCGTGTCCATCAACATATTGGCCTTTTTTAGGCGACGTGAACCTGGTAAACATGAGTGAAAAAAGAACGCTGATATCCAACGAATTATTACTGACCTATATCCCAGCTCATCCAAATATCGGCGTGCCGTTGTTAAAGAAACGGGCTTGTCGATGTTATGTTCCGCGCGCACTTCCGGATCATTCAAGTAGTTGACGAGCTTTTCTGCTGTGATCTCCTTCCCGAGAGACTGCAAGTGAAGACGGATGTTATTTGCGAGATCCTCATCAGCCAGCATTGTCTCATTCCATTCTCCATAGGGATTCACATCCAAAACCTCGCGGGTAAGAATAAACTGGCGGGCAAGAGCGGCTAACACGCGTGCACAGTGTTTCCCACGCCCGAGACCATGGGCCGCCAAACGAGCGGAAGAGCCCCATCGAGCGTAGGTACCCCCTCCAGCCCCTGAGTCGTGTAGAAATTCAGCATCGTCTGGATGCCGATCAAACGGTTCCGCGTGAAGGCACTGATATCCGGATCTTTGTAGCCGACACTGCGGTGTCCCCAGAGGTCCGTGCCGCGCAGTTCTCCACGAAGATACCGCTGAACACAATCCAGAGCAATCTTGGCTTCCCCTAGATTTGGTGCTTGGCGACACACTCCAGCGCGCGTAGCTTGTTCATTCATGCGATCCAAAAATCCGCGAGTCGCACATGGTCTCGGGTAGTCGTCATCGTGAGAAGGTGATGTCGCCAATAATTCGTCGTCGGCCTCCGGAACATCGATGGAATCAAGAGGATCACAGTAGGGGGAATGGGCAGAAGAGGAGGGCAAAGGTTCTGGCTGATCAGGAGTAGGGAATGTGTGGGTAGAGAGCCTGTCATCTTCATCTTCTACCTCCTCCACAGTGGGCTTCGGGACCTTCCACGTGAAACGGCGGGCTCGTGGCGCGACGGATGGGGACTCCGTCGTGAATCCGGGGATCTGAAATGACTGCATCGACCCGGCATCCTGGAAAGGATCATCTGACGTGTACGACGCGTCAAATGGATCATCCGACGCATCAAACACGTGAATTGATACATCAGACGCGTCCCCTATACGCGTCTGGCTATCTGTGTCATCCTAACGCGGGAGGAAACTCAGTTTGAATGAATACATGTGCGGCTGAGCTACTCACCATTGTGTCCTCCTTGTGTTTTTTCCTTGGGGAAAACTAGTGCCAAGCTCATCCCACGCGCGCTTAGTCCTGTTGGTAAGATTCTGGAAAAGGTTTGCCGTACGAGCTTTACGGGCCTTCGAGTAGCTTCCCATGGATCGCTTGTGCAATGGATGCCAGCGTGGCAAGCGATTTGGGCCGATTATGGGACAGATTTGATAATTCCAGGTCCAAAACCCCCATTCCCCCCGTATATTTTCGGTTCCGCCTTATTTGCAGCACCATATCCCCAAAGTGGTCGTAGGATTTGACCTAATTAGAGCTAGTGATTATTTTACAGATTTTTCTACGGGAGCCGTCCGAAAAAGGCAGTTGTCACACCGCACCACGTGACGTTCGTCGAGGGTGGATGGGGTCTACCTTACCTCCGCAGAACATGCAGAGATTGAGTCGAGATCGGTGTTCTCTTTCATCCTTGGTGAGTCTCCCGTGCTTATCGAGTTTGTCGGCATACGGCTTTGGAGTCCGACTGGAAGACTGCTGAGCCGGTCTATCGGAAGTGGCCTTCATCGCAGATGATGACGAAGTAGGGTTGCCAGACTGCTTTCCGAAAGGTTTCCGACCGGAAGTGAAATTAGACGGTTTAGACGACGAGTTGACGCCCTTGTGATCCTTTGACTGTTGACCAGAATTTCCGGAGTTTCCGGAATTACCGGAACCAGCACCAGCACTGCTACTCTTCTCATGCTCCCGCTCTTGCTGTTTCTCCAACTCGTGTTTCCAATAGCGAGCATCAATCCGGCAGGCAATATCTTTGATCCCAAGCAAGGTGTTGACATAGTTGTGATGAACCATTTCATCCTTGAGCCGGCGAGGAAGACCCTCGTAGAATTGATGGTGCAGGGCATTGTCGCCCCATTGGGTAAGGACTGCGAGACGATCGAAACCGATGATATAAGTGGCAATCCGGCCTCCGGATTTCATCCAGCAAGACCGGATGAGATCTTCAGCATCTCCTACTGGATCTTGCGGACCAAATTCTCCTGGAGTTCCTGAATAAAGCGCGGAAAATTTCCGTCCCAAGCCGGAACGGAACCGGAGTCGTAAAGATTTGGTTCGAACCACCGCTGAGCAGTGCCCCGGAGATATGACATGATATAGAAAATCTTGTCATCATCTGAGATAAAATCCTGGTGACGTTCCGCAAAATGCAGGTAACATTGGGTGAGAAAAGACTGGAGTTTCGCGGAGTCAGAGCCATCAAAAGTATCTGGGTTGCGGAGATTCGAGCGAGTAGAACGAGGTGGAGCCAAGGAATGTGTGACATAAGACTGAATTGCATCCCAGAACGTACGGATAGTGCTGACAAGCAACTGCTCCGCAGACTCGGGATCTGGGGGAGGAGGTCCTGCCGGACCGGGTCCAGGTCCGGGAGGAGGACCGCCAGGACCACCCCCACCTCCACCACCTCCTCCTGGATGACCACCGCCTCCGCCATCTCCGGGAAGATCACCTCCATCATCATCGGGATCAGGAGGGTCTCCGTGTTCCGAACCAGAGGGTGTATGATCGCTACTGCCATCGCCGGGTTCCTCGGCCTGAGGAACCAGAGGTTGTCCGGTAGAACCGGATTCCTCCACATCCTCAACAATAGGAGGATAAGGAATCGGTAAAGTGCTCAGCTGAGTGACTCGAGCACGATCCGGATATGGAGATTGAGGAAAAACAGTAGGATTTTCTGGAGTGTGAGGACTTTGAACAAGTCCCGGAACATTAACTGGAAAGATAGTCGGAGCGGAGAGGGAGACCGGAGCTGTTGTTGCAGCTGACCGGTGTGTGCGGATAGCGAAATTAGGAGGAAGAGCAATTGGGCCAGAGGGAATAGTCAACATGGAATGAGAGGGTGAAGACAAAGGAACAATCTGCGAGTAGAGACGAGATTTGCGATGATTCTCAGAAATATCGAGTGCCGCAGGATTAGAGGGAAGGTGTAACATAACCAGCCAGGATAGGTGAGTTTGATAATACTGTTATATACCGAGCCGAAGGAAGAACAAGATGAACGAGTCCAGAACCAGAGGATCGGAACTTCCGGAAAGTATATGGGGAGATAGCGCAAGCACCACAGGACAGTAGGATGTGTGTACTACCGAGGCCGGTGAAGGAAAGAGGACCAGAGGAATTAACCGGAGGACGACTCAGTGCAAAGCGTAGAGCAAAGCAACATTAATTATCAAACTGAAGTACATGGCATATGTTAAGGGTTTATATAGCTAAGTCCTAATTGTATTCCTAAAAAGGTGCAAGTCAGGTGACCTGTCGGACATAACAATAATACGAGTCCCAAAGAGGATGAAGAAGTGATGTCGGAGAAATGGACAATAAGAAGAAGGATTATAAAGACGGATAAACGGGAAACACTCAGTAATCCTTCATTGCGTAAAAACCCGGTGATCCGCTATGAGTCCGAGGATATTCCGTCCGGTTCCGGGTTCTGGTACCGGACATGACCGGAAAGTCATGGACCGAGAAAGCATGGATATAACAGGCCACCAAACCAGAGTGACAACCACACTTAAGGCAATCCATAGCTTAATGTGTGCTGCAGGAAGATGCCCTTGGAGAACAAATGGGACTGCTTATACAATGGTTTGAAAATCATGACCGGTTAATGACCCAGAGTAGTTTACCAGAGTGTGGTCAGCAAGAGGGGAAATCCCAAGCCCAGAAACATTGAAGGATGATAATTCAGAGGTCAAGACTTCCTTGTCAGATTTCTTCACCCACACAACAGCATCTCTCCAAAAGTACTTCACAAAGCCAAGTAAAATGACATGAAGGATTTCAACTGGAGTGTCTTGGGGATATCAAAATCTTCGAACAATTAATCAGGGCACGCAACATGTTGGACTGAATCATGCACCTCTGATCCACCAGACTGGACTAGTTATATCCCGAGGAATATTTGCAGTAGTGCATTGACATCTGCTTGCTTTTGGGTTTTTTCCTGCCTCTCTTCATAGAGATGGCAAAGATGTGATCCAAAAATGCACCCTGGAATGTATCCTTGATGCCAGATTCTGTCTTTCTACACTTGAAGCCAGCCTGGCCACCAACAACTGAAGTGGTTTTGAATTGAGTACACAATTCTTTACGACTTTCTTCCCAGGATTGTGGATGTCCAGGCTATAAATGAATTCTGAATTGGAAAAGCAACAAAAATAACCAATAATTTTACTCACCAACATAAACTGACTGATTCAGCTGATCATATCGAGGACAGATTCATCTTTTTTCTGGGTCTTTTTCTTCTTCTTCTTGCCATTGGCAGTTAAGTTCTGACTAGCAGTGCCAGATGCAGTGGAGGATGCATCACTTACATTGCTGACATCATCATTCTCCTCCTCCTTGTCATCAACTTCTGGTTCTCCCTTTACCCAGCAAACCCAACAGAAAAATTTGCCTTGGAATCCAATATGGCAGGCAAATTTGCTTTGGCTGGGATTGTCTCTGAGCATTCCAAAAACAGATGGAATCACAAGGACCAGCTCCTTGTCCTCAGCATCCCAAGCCCAAATGCAATGCTTTTGACAGTCCCTGCAAGTAAGATATGTTAGCGCAAGAAATGTGGGCACTAGACCGAAGTCACATACTCAAGCTGATCAACAATACCGTCAAGCATTTCCAGCGGCAGTGCAATATTAGATGTCGAGAGAAAGTGGATGTTGGATTCACAATGAACAAATTTGCGAAGACCTGCTGGAGTAAAAAGACACAGGGGGCAAAAGAGATGGCACCTGTCGTCACGGCAACCTGGTGGCACTCGCTCCAGACTCGCTCCGTCCTGGCCGCGCTCAGGTCACACACTTGACAGGATATGCCGTAAACCGATCTATATCAAGAATGTCTTTCACACGAGTTGGCCCCGGCGTTATCTCGGTGTGTTCCAAATCAGGTAAACCCTTCCCACCACTCAACCTGGCCATTTAAATAGAGAGATCATCAGATTTAATGACAGAGTACATGTAAATTATTTACGGCCTCTGCCCAGTGCCCAATAAACTACCATAAATCGTTTGCTAATCCCAGGACAAGTCTGTGAGGGTCTTATCCATGCAGATAAATGGGTAATGATGTGTTTAGGTTCAACAACCACCAAAGTCTTGTAAGGTTCCACCTCGACCAAAGCAGCCTTCATCCAAGGACGATGTTCGTACGGTGTGTTGTGGATATCAATAGGTCGATGAGGTGCCACAAAGATAAATTTTCTCAAGCATCCATGGAGAGGTATCTCCAAAATGGCCCTGATAACTCCCGTCATTGGGGCCTCATCGGTATTGGGCTGGCAAAACTGGACCAAGCTGTTGGAATGGTGTGAAGAATGGCAGCTGTACGTCTTCCCATTCTCATGATAGTTCTTGAGCTGTTTCGCATTTGGTGGAAGAACCATGGCCTGATACTCTGGGTGTGGATAGCTCAGCCAGCTGAGACTTGTTTCACCGGAAGAGTTAAGGTAGCTCAAGATTGACTTGTACTCCTTTGGAGTCATCTTTGATGCTTTAGAAAGATAGAGGGCTATAGCAAATCCATCGAGTTCTTCAGGTTTCTTTGGCTTGGTGGTATCTTTGACATCTAGAATGTCTGCAAAAGCCTTGAACTGTGGATCTGTAAATTCCGAATTGTGGAGGTAAGCCATGAGCCGGCAGTGACACGCCATTTGGCATAGCATTGTGTTGTCCATATCATCTATTACATGGAATGAGACAGTGAGAACTTTAACTTGAAAGAACAACTCACAAAGGTGGCGGTTTGTCTTAATTCTCTGTAGCATTCCATTCATTCTTTCACCCCAGAACTCATTCAAACCAGCCATCAGACCCCAGTATTTGAGGATGGGCTTAAGTCTTGATGTTATATCCGTGCATCTCGGAGTTCCTCGGAGCTCCGATCGGACTTCCTTCGGAATTTCCAAGGGGGACTTCTATTCATCGCAAGGGACATTACGCGATGAGGGATTACCAAGTGGATTCCTTTTACTCATATTCCCTTACTTCACTCTCGGAGTTTATCCGGCATCCACTTATTGTCCACGGACTAATACTTACTCATCGTTCACAAGATGTCTTGACGACTTATTGTCCACGGACTTATACTTACGAATCCTTCACAGGATTGTCTTGACGACTTATTGTCCACGGACTAATACTTACTAATCTTTCACACCTTATTGTACTTCACTAAACAATTAGCTTACTAGTATTTAAGCTAAGTAGTTTAGCCTCTGTTCTTCAGTTTGATAATTATATATGTTATTGCATTCTCCCTTCCCAACGCAACCTGAGTCGGACTTTCCGACCTATCGGATATTCCGTGTCTCCTCCGTCCCTCCTGCATCCTTGCTCGTCCTCCCGTTATTGTCTCTGGACTTGTCTCTCCTTGGTCGCAAGCCGGGTAGTCGCACACTCTTGTTTGTAGTGCTTGCGAGAACGACCTTCTGACCCTTTGGAACTCCGTGACGAACTCCGACAATTTCCTTCGGACTTTCTCGGCAATTCCGATCCCCTCGGCTCAGCACTTAACACTTGAGCAATACTCGCATCTCTGATCCCTCATCAATTTCGGACTGAACATTAAGTAGTTGACCCCACTGCTGGCACCACTGCTCAGAATGTCTCAATACTCAATGAGGGCCTTGTTTTGATGCCAAAGACCACATTTTAATTGTTATATGGTCCCACCAAATTTATTCTTGGCAGGTATTCCACAACATTTTGATCCCTCATCAATTTCGGACTGAGCATAAGTAGTTGACCCCGCTGCTGGCACCACTGCTCAGAATGTCTCAATACTCAATGAGGGCCTTGTTTTGATGCCAAAGACAACATTTTAATTGTTATATGGTCCCACCAGAGTTTATTCTTGGCCGGTATTCAGCAACATTTTGATCCCTCATCAATTTCAAACTGCTGGCACCACTGCTCAGAATGTCTCAATACTCAACGAGGGGCTTTTTTCGATGCCAAATATCATTTAATAATTGTTCTCTAACAGATCTTATACTTTGATTTTCACTCATTTAATAGTCCAACGTTGTTCGAGGCTGAAACCTCTGGACATACAAGGTGGTTGACTCATACACATATTGTAGGATACAGTGACTTCGTGGGCTGGATCGCACCTTCACGAGGATATCCTTGAGGCCGTTATCCAAAGTGCAGCGGATGATAATCAGTCTGCACCCATATCGTCCTTTGTTTCGATGCTCGCGGCCCTTCAGGCATCGTCAAAGACCTGCCTCAGCATTGTCGACCAGCACCCTCCTTTCTGGCGCTGCATCCTCGTCACTCCCTGACTGGCCGGCGAGGTGTTGGTTCAGCAAATATTGCTGTCCGACGACGAACCCATGGACATCATGATCGTTATCTCCTCTCTCACTGGTTTAAATACCTTCAAATTCTGTCGAGATGTTTATGCAGCGCACAATCACCATTCTCGATTGCGTGTTCACCGCCTGCACATCACTCTCCGTACAGGCCATGGATGGAGATATGCTACACATTATGCTCTGGTTCTTGGTTCTAATCCATCATTCTTCGCTCACCGATGTCTTACCTACTACTTGGACAATAAGGATCAACAAAGATTTTGGTGCCGTTCAACAGGGAGTGGATGGCCTGGGTTAAAACCTTGTATGTACCCTACGTAAAAGCCAGATTGCAGTCGATCTGTCTATCCAGATTTCTGTGAAATGTCTTAGAAGACATGATATTCGTTGATTTTGCTTAGGTGTCCGAGCTCTCCGGGGGGGATAGTATTGCTGAAACTTCAGAAGGAGAAATATTATACATCAGGAACTCTCATGTTTTTAAACATCCATAGGCTCCCGATATTTCACAGGGCCCAATCTAGCTTCGGTCCATCGCATTTCGATTATATACCCCACAATCTAATTACGTGCGTCGGCCTCGCCGCCTTGTTGATGTCGCTCAGCACTATCCCATGCGGATTCCTCCGGTGCGCACCTCCTTCTTTGTCTCCATCATCATCCTGTGCCCCCGAAGCAGCGCCAGCAGCGGCGGCTGCACCTCCGCCAGTGCTGCTAGTCCCCGCGGTGCCTCCTGCGTCAGGAGCCTTCCCCTTCCCGGCTGTTCCACGCTGTTTCTTTGTGCTCAAGGACCCACAACCCGGCCCGGTGGATTTGCGTTTCTGAGGAGAGGTTCCAGCCGTGGTTTGATTTGGTGGCCTTGTAGTGTACGGGAGCGGGCGGCAGGAACAAATACAGGGTGCGGGCAAACAAGGACTGTGGTAGTCAGAAATAAGTGCGAGCACAAAGAGGATGTCAAAATTATCTCAATTATCCAATCTGCATCGTGGCCTAGTTTGCCGCACGCATGACTGCGGGCATCGCTTGGTATACACCTAGTCACAAAGACTGCACCAGCACCTATTGGTACGGCGCTGCGATTGCGACCAGACAAACCTGGGCACGCATGCAGCCCACCGAATCATCGCCAAGATCAATAGCCTGTATCAGGGCAAGACTGCTTGAGGGAGAAGTTGGGTGAGTAGCATGTGTGTGAGAGCTGTGGTGTCGTTGTTGTTGTAAGGGAGGATTTGAGGCAGGATGGAAGTGAGAGGAGAGAGAAGAACTCAAGGGGATATTCGTCCCCGCAGGAATTCGAACCCAACGGATCAATAATGGTCTGTGGGAATATCAGAACGAGGCCGCGGGCTGTCAGCTGTTGATGAGCGCCGCTCAGTTCCGAGCACGGAAGCATCCGATCGGAAAGTTAAACGGACGTCCGATCGGAAAGCTCATCGGAAATTTGATCGGAAGTACTAAAAATAGAAGCTCCGCATCACTGGCGCGACTTTCGACATTTTCGCATTCTGCACAACTTCTACAACTCCCAAGGCTCCGCAAATACGATGTTCGGATTCCGCATGGCTTATTACATGGGATACATCGACTCCGCATCCATTCCACGGCTGTTATTGGACTTTCTGTGACTTTTCCGATGGTTTTCACCACTTTCCGCGACCTTTTCGCTCCTACTGGCTCCATTTCGATTCAGAAAATTCTACAAAATAGATATTTGAGATCTCCAACACTGTTTCTATCGACTCCGACCAGTCCACAGGTCTCTCCGGTTATTTCTACCTTTTCCGCAGGACTTTTACTTATTTCTTCCTAAACGGGCCATCTCCGTGAATTCTACGGTGCCGCATGGTACTCATACCCAGTTACCATTGTCTCGGGTCTTGGCATTCCTATAAAAGCCACAAGTATTCTACATTGTAAAGTAGGAGATTTGTACCCCACTTATCCTCTCAATCATATGCCCCTTTCTTCCACTAGCTTTTAACTTGAACCATCGACCTCTGCAGGCTATTACCTGCTATTGTACTCGCTCCGCTCCACGGACTATTATCCATGCACGTTCCACATCGCTCTCGCTCGCCCAGGCTATTACCTGGGCCATGTTCGCTCACTAGTTCTTTTATAGGTCCTCCGTCGCTGTCGTCCCACTCCGCAGACTATTATCTGTGCACGTTCCCCATTAGCTCTTGCCTCCACATTCAGTTCTGGTCCCTCATCGCTCACCGTCTCGCACTAGTTATCGCCGGCATTGCGCTCATCTTAAGCAGGAGTTGAGTCTTGGTTCATCTTAGACCACCTCACACACCCGCGTCTACTGTTTCTCCACTCGGAGTAGAGTTTCTGTTTTAGCTCGCGCTCTTAGCGGCGAAGCAGGCGTATCACTGTCTAGTGTGCGACCAGGATACAGCGAGGATGGAGCAAGTGCCACCAGGTTGCCGTTATGACAGGTGCGCACTCTTTTGCCCCCTGTGTCAGTATTCATATCTGTGGGTTTGGATTTTCCCGGTCTTTTAACACTGCCTGCACTTATGGGTGCTCTGCTTGAGCTCTGGGAGCTCGGGGATGCCATTTTCTTACTCTACGCTCGCTCGCTGTGCTGTACGACCTCGATGGAGTCGTGGGACAGTGATCGGTGATGGAGGTTACAGAAGAAGAAGGACTTGCCCGTGATTGTACTAAATTACTCCAGTACCCAACGGCCTTAAGCAGGGGTTATTTGCAGGACCATTCTTTGCAATTATCAACGTCGGGCGGGTTTTGTTGACGTATGTAAATTATTCTTTCCTCCCCGTGACTGTGCTGAATTCCTCTAGTACCCGCCTCATCAACCAGGGATCATTTCCCTTGGCCGATCCTCCCTCAACCCCAGCCTGAGTCCTCTGTCACATCACCGGTCGTGGATGAATCCACTATTGTCACCAATGGCTCACCCACTGACATTGCGCCCAAATCACACGCTCAACGAGCGCCCAAAGGTGATGTAAGGAACATCCTCCCGGAAACATCATCGTGTTCCAGGGCTCCAACAGCAAGAAAACGGGACACGGACAAGCCTGTTTCTGGGCGAAAGACAAAGAAATCGCGAAAGGTGTCATGAACTGTTTGCTTTCTAATCTGATCCGCTCCTATCTGGCTTATCATACATTCTATTTTGGACGTTATCTCGTTTACCTTTTATGTAGCTTCCTGCCTATCATGACATATAGCAGTTGAACAGTAGTTACACAGCACTTACACAGCAGTACATAGCTATTTCACAGCATTATACACTTGTCATATAGCTGTATGGCATCTGTCATACAGCTGCAGTATTGGTATACAGCACCAGATACTTGATGCACAGCCTTCTGTAGTATATCCCAGTCTTGAGCTGGTCGTATCTCCACTAGCAATAATAGGCCAACCTTTTCCCAGAATTCTCTCCCCTCTTTGAGCACAGACTTGGCCACATTGGCTATTGTGTCTGACAGGTGCGATATCGATACTTATTCGGATTTCATTCGCAGGATTGACCAGAAAGATGCTGAATTCCTGCAGCCTTTCTGGAAGGTCCAAAGGCTGTGTGCCGTATATGTTCTCCACAGCTTTGCTGGCATCTGAATCTTCCCCGTTCCTCATCTCCTGCATCGGAAGGCCATGGAGTCGCCAACAGAGTTGCCCGTAGATATTATGCCCTCAAACACTTCGACCACATTGGCGACCTTGCCCGTAAATATTATGACCTCAAACAGTTCGACCGCAGTGACGACTCAAAGGTATGTCAGGAACACCATCTGACGAACAAAAGTCTTTTTGAACCTCATTTCTCAGCGGTTCACATTTTCTTCCGAATGCTACTGGATTCGAAATCGTCGGAGGACAATTTGTTCTTGGAGATGTGTATAACCATGTAGTAAATGCTGCTGTATATCCTTTTTTACGTGCCGTGTCCTCCTTGCTAACTCATGGGTTCCAGCCAGGTCCCCGACCCAGTGCTGCACTACCCTCGAACACCCTGGATGACACCTTTTCGGAAAGCGAGGTTTACTGCCGCCTGATGCTCCGTCAGAAACGCGGATTTCCTCTTTATGAACCAGCGCCGCAAATAAACCTCCCTGCGGAGTACCAAAGACATGGTGTCTCGATCGGCGATGTAGGGTGCGTCACGCCAGAAGGAATATTCGATTTTTTCTTCAATGTCTTCCTTCCCCCCGAACATCCTATCAATGGAAATCGCACCCCAGACGACTTTTCTCCGATGCCACCCTATGAATCGGTCGACATCTCCCACCTCAATTATGGCCCAGGGAACCATGTCTCGAGTCCCGCTGTTCGAAGAGTGGATGTCGATGCTCCATCTGAGTAAGTAATATGTATGGCCACACGTGTGCGATAACACTCACCCTTGTATAATCTGTAGCGAGTTTCCGGGAGGCGATTTTGTTTTCAACTGTGATGGTCCGCATGGGGCTGTTCTTGCCCTCCCGTATGGGGCTCACGTCCAGAAGCTCCGAAACGTGGAAAACATGCGAACATACGCAACCAAGCACGCCGTCAGCTGGTACAAATATGTTAATGGCCCGAGGGGCCGTGGACTTGCAAACGGGGAGCTCTATCTCATTACCGGGTATGAAAAAGCGTGGTCCTGGGGGTAGGGCTGCCCACCGTCCCCGTCTTTACGGGTGGGACGGGTGCCGTCAACGGGTAGCCGTCCCGGCCCGTCCCGACCAGCGTACTTGAAATTGACGGGACGGGTACGGGCGGCAATTTTGCCGCCCGTAACCGTCGATTCACGGCCGTTTACGGCCGTTTACGGCCGCTTACGGCTTTTATATTTCGTTGAAATATTGTCTCCTTCAACTTCTTTTGACCCGTATCTCCCTCTCCACCGGGCGGATGCGATGTGTGAGAAGGTCTAGACTATTTGTGTGATTTTCAAGCGGTATTCCCAAAATGATTCCATCTATAATTCCCAAGCATCTACGAGTTCCGGGAGCTCATCGGAATCCCACCCTGCATCCTCCTCGCTCCAACCCGCACAAGTGAGATGGACAGTGCCTGTGAGTCGAATTGTGCCACCGAGGAGAAAAAGCGAATGTCCAATAGCCGCGGCCTCGACTGCCGCCATATGAGTCAAGCGGCGCCGGAGAGATGTGATGAGTTCCTGAACACAATGTGCTGTTCAGTTCCCCAATTATGTCCAGGCAGACGGAGTATGCGCACCTCCACTGTCCAGATATTGTTCCCTGTGAATACAAATGGGTAGGGGCCGAGTCGGAGGAAGCAGAGATTGTCCAACATTGCCGGTTCAACACGGGGGACCAGCTCAGTCAATTCCATTAGCAAGGGATATATAGGGTCGCATGAGAGAAGATCCCAGCCTCGGTGTGGGAGAGGGCGAGGAAAGAATCGCGTCGATGTACCAGACCGAGTGAAATTTGCCTGCAAAATCTGTCAACACCGCAATGCAGCACACAGCGTAGGACATACACTGTTATCAGTGATGATTGAAATGAGCTGCCGAAACTGAGGTGAACGCAAAGTAGCCAGCGAGACTTCTGTCACCAATAGCGTGCTGCTCTCTCACCCTTCCGTTTTTCCGAACCGGCCGTTGAATATCCGGCTTGAGAAATAAGCCGCTAGCGAGGATTTCAAGGTCATCTAGGCTGCTCAAAAGCGTTTGGCAGCAATTTATCTATGCATTTTAACAATCTGCACTCAACAACTGGGTGGAGACCACGGTGCCTGGGCATATGGTCTCCAAAAGCCTTGCCAAAAGGGCCAGTCCGCTCCGGCGCTCATCCCTCAAGTAATGGCTATGCTTTTCTGGCGATTGTGGCTCACTATGTCACGAACGACAGGAAGCTCAGTATTGTTTTTCTTGTAATTTAGCCAACACGTCTGTTTCTACGCTATAGAAGAGATGTTAATCGATTTCCGCGAGCTCGTCGGGGAACATTCTGGGGAGAATATGGCGGAGGCCGTGTGGTCAACCCTCAAAATCTACGGCATCGAAGGACGGGTACGTCGTGATAACTTGCTTCACTACTAGTTTACTATTGTATACCTCACCTCCGTCTAATACATTGTTCGTTATCATTGGCTGACGAGTGAAGTGCCAGGTTATTGTATTCGTTATGGGCAATGCCACGAATAACGACACCCTAATGGATGGTATTGAGTCCAGAGCTGACGCGGCAGGTATCTCGTGGTTCAACGCGAAGGAGGCTAGAATTCGGTGCTTACCGCATACCACTCATCTTGCCGCACTCAAAGTACGTTAATTGAGTGCAAATATCCCTTCGATCAGCCTCACTGAATCGCTTCAGCTTCTCGAAGGGATCGGAGCTATTCTGAAGGCGGATCCGAAACAGCGCGATGCAGATGGGACCTACCAGGACAGTGTTACTGCACCCGTTGACCGAGAGCACGACGACGAGGCGGCCGTCGGCGAGGATGATGCGGACGACCAGATGGACATCAGCGACAAGGATCTTGAATCAGTGTCCAAGGCGAGTGAATATATTCAATTTCTTTAATTGTAATCCACTCATTCTGGACTCAGCTTCGCCGTATCGTCCGCGCCGGTCGCTCCAGCCCTCAGCGTCGAAAGCTCTGGTACGAGGAGGTCAAGGTCTCGTTGGGCCAGACCGAAGCCGCATTAACTGAGGTCGGACATATGCTTATATTGGATGTTCGGACTCGTTGGTCATCCACTCACCAAATGTTGCGTACGTGCACCAATGCGTGTCGACACTCTCAGAGAGACTCAGGATTTGACAGGCCGTGCTTTGGACTATAGAAAGGCCATCGACGACTTCGTGTACCACAACAGGGAGCTCCGAGATCTTGAGTTGTCGGATGCTGACTGGAACGCGATTGAGTTGGTTACGGAATGGCTTAAAGTTTTCCGCGCCGCTACCACCGAAATGTCCCGCACCAAGAAGCCGATGCTATCTAGCACCCACACCATATTCCGCGGGCTCCGAGAGCACCTGCGTAATATCCTACGCAACCTGCCGAACTCTGTGCCTTCTCGCCTCAAGCGTGGACTCTTGGAGGCGCATCGGAAGTTGAGTGACTATTACTATAAATCGGACGAGTCCCCGTATTATACTTGGGCTGCACGTACGTGATTAACCTTTCCATTTGTGACATTACTGACCAATTCCAAAGTTCTCGACCCTCGGATCTCGTACGCAGGTCTGAAACATGACTTTGCCGATGAGCCCGAGCTGCTTGATCACTTGGCTGAATCTGTGGTGAAGATGCGTCTGCACTTCGACTCGCTGTATCCGCGGCGCGACAGCGACTCCCCGGCACCAGCGGCACTCCACATCACGTCGGACGTCGCCACAGAAGCCGAACTTCACCAAACACTATCAGCAGGACAAACACCAGGTTCTGGACGAATTGGACTCATTCTTCAAGCTTCCGCCAGAGGACTTCGAGACTTGCGGCCCAATCCAATGGTGGTTTGCCCGCCGCTCGCACTTTCCTCGTCTGTATCGCTTTGCCCGGGATATCCTGGCTATCCCCGGTATGGTTCTTCTCAATTTTCAATCACATTCTTTTCTCAATTAATTTCAGGTTCTGCGGTCGCTGTTGAGCGCATTTTCTCTGGGGGACGCGATACTATATCCCTCAGGCGTGCGAGTCTGTGTGCGGAGACGATCCGGACTCTCATGATCGTCAAGCAGCACCTGAAACCGGCGAAAGGCGATTGACGAGCTCCTGGACACGTAGGACTGCATTATCGTACTTGTATTGCTCTCCAATATATTCTGTTGCTTAATTTATAGGCCCAGACCGCTTTTTGAATATTTACTTGCCGTCTATCCGCAAGCGGCCGTCTTTTTTGCCGTCCCGTCCCGTCTCGGGGGCCGAAAAATGAAAAAGACGGCAGGGACGGCAGCGGCCCGTACCCTTCTCGGCATCTAGAATTGACGGCCGTACCCGTTTACGGGACGGTGGGCAGCCCTACCTGGGGGATGGCATCATACTCCGCGAACCACGAGGAGTTCGTGTTTGCCTTCAAGCCTACTGTCAGGGCCGTTACTAACCAATACCGTTGGAGCGGCACCCCAGGCCAGAAAAATCCTTCCCGGAAAAAAAGCGATGATCGTAGGCGGGTGGATGATGCTCCTCTAAACCACACCACGTTCATACACGGGTTGTCCATTTCTCTTGGGACAGGACTTTGGAGCAGATTGGTCGGAACTGTGACCGTAGAAACCTCGTCCATGGCTGATTTTCAATCGCGACTGAACACAGCTGGTGGTTCTTATGTGGCTGGTTCCCAGGGATCGTCGTTCTTATGGTCTTGGAATTTTTTGGGGGCCGGCGGCGCAACTGGGGGCCACCCTGCAGAACAAAATGGAGAAGTTGTTTTATCCGATGTTTCTCCCAATGCCATTGTGTCACTTTTCCAACATTAGCGAAGATTGTCCACTGACCCGTCCCTAGATCTGTAATCCTGCAAAACTGATCAATGAATACATTCTTCACAAGGTATTTGTGGGCACATTTTGCTCTACCAAATCTCTTAGAATGACATACTCAGGCCCCGGATGCGACCGTTGTTATGACACATGATGATGACTGGTCTGATATCCTGGGAGATGTATGTGTTCCCAGGTTCTTATTCATCATAAATCCCCTGATGTGTGCGGCGTGGTAGTACTCCGAAATAGAAAGTCCAGCAGATTTCCTCCAACAGATTGATGACCAGTTTGCAATCGCGGAAAAAGATGGTGAGCGTTGAAAGTCCTCCTCCTTAGTGCTCTTGACCACAGGCCTCAGGTGCAACGTTTCTTGTATCAAAGTTAGCATATTCAGGAAATTCATCTACGGATGATGTTCCGGCCTCTGCGTCAGAAACAGAGATGTCACCACTTGTGTCACCATCAGCCCTTACTGCTCGTTTGCCACAGTCTGGCAGCCTCCCATTATCATTCACCGAGATGGACCGGTTTCTGTCTGCTCCCAAGGTAGGTATTTCGAATTCGGGAAATTTGAATTTTGATAATTTTTATTTCTGGTAGGCGCTCCAATGGCTTCCTGGACAGCATGAGGACCTTGTCCTTATTAACCCCAACGCTTCGGAAATTCTGTCCTCAAGCAGTGCTCCTCAACCCATTACTGATGATCTTTTAACAGCTCGAATGCCGGGGGAATTTGATCTAGGGGAAATGCGCAGGCTTCTTCCTGGCTTTCGCCGGCGGCTAAATCTTGACTCTCCCCTGGCCTCAATTCATACAGAAGTCTTGGAGCGCGTCGCGTACGAGGTGACCTTCCTCCAGCCTTTGGGGCCACCGTCTGGCCTTGTACCTCTGCTGCTGACGTGCAAAACTGTGAACGACCGGCTGTCTGGGAACCCTGCGCTGTATGCGCGTATCTTCCGGTTCAAATTCGACTCGAGCGCCGTGCGGCGGCGCGCCTTTGACCCCACGCCGGCGCAGTACCACGACCAGCTGGTGCTGTACTGCACGCAGCTGCAGAAACTGCGGGGGCTGGTACGGGACGACTGCGACGAGGTGCTCTTCTGCGCGTATCTGATGATGCTCGAGAACGACGGGCGGAACGCGGCCCAGCTGGCGCACGCCGGGCTTGATTCGTACCTCGACATCTTTGTCCGCACGCGCCTATTGGATGACAGGCACAAGTCCCACGGCTGGCCGTCCGATAACGTGGCGAGTGCCTGCGCGCTGTGGCTCGTGTGGATGACCACGACCGAGGGTGAGCCTTGCGCGCTAATGCTCGGTGTCTTTGTCCCAAACATTGTCTTTCAGCAAAACTCAAGGAGGAATCGGCTGCACGGCGGAACCAAATCATCCAGCTGGTGCTCCCTTACGTGCTTGTTCCGTACCGAGTGGGTTTTTCTTGTCGATTTCCTTTCATTTGTCCGTTAAAACTATTATGCCAGTATGCATCAGCCTTCGCGCCGCAACAACACTTCAACCTCCCACTTCTCCAAAATGCCATCGCCGTCTCCCAGCGGCAAGCCCACTCGATCGTCACTGCGCACGGCCCGTACCCAATCTACCTCGACCCCAGCCGCGCGTGGTCCCAGCTGCACTTTGGCTCCCGCCTGCTGATGGCTCCCCCGCTCGTGACCGTCGCCGCCAAGCTCGTCTACTTCTCCCGCCGCGAGACCGTGCCGTTCAACATCCCGCCGCATCTGCCGCTGAACCGCGAGGCCGCGTTGAAGGCGGGGAGAAGGGAGATGAACCCAACGCAGGAGGACATCCGCGAGGTCAACGCGCACCTCAATATCCGCCTGCCCGAGGTGCGGCCTGGCTGGGGCGGGGATGAGGGTGAAAGTGGAGGCGACGAGGAGCACCCCCTGAATGATAATTGGGACAGCGACTGGTGGCGCCTGCGCAAGTGTTTCGACGTCTACGACGAGACCGACAGGCGCCTGGGGCCGTGTTACGTCCCCGGGACGTTCACCGGCCTCTGGCAGGGCCGTATGATTGTGCGTCTTCCTTTTTCCCCCTTATCTCTTGGTACATACGTACACCGTCTCACAACCAACGTAGATCCCCTCCGAGGACCACTTCTCCGCGCTCGTCACGACGCGGGAGTACCCGCCCGCCTTCGACGAGGCGTATGTCGGCGCGACGACGCTCCCGATCTTCATGCGCATCGCGGAGCACCACTCGTACGCGCCGCACACGCCCGCGCCGTGCCCCGCCGCCGAGGCTGGGTGGGATGATGGGTTGGCGAACGCGTTCTTCCCGCCCGGGGTGCGGTTTGTGCAGACGGAGGGGAGGGAGAGGGGGAAGGGCCTTACGGTGCGCGCGAACATTGACGGGGAGGATAGAGGGTATGAATATGCTACGTATGACCCCAACGCGGCGGACAGGGACGGCGGTGCGGGTGCGGGTGCGTCAGCGCACCACGACCCCGTGACGTGCATGGGGTGCCGCGCGCAGGAGGAGGGCCAAAGGACAGCGCGCTTAATGGCGGCAGCGGCGGCGCATGAGGAGCTCTTCGCGCGCGTGGGCATGGGGCGTGCGGGCGAGGGAGGCGCGGCGAGCACGCCGCCGCAGTCGGACGCGGACGCGGACGGGGGCGACGCGGATGCAGACGAGAGTGAGGGCGAGACGGAGACGGAAAGGGAGAGCCCGCCCCCGCGCACGGCCCCGCGCGCGTGCAGCCGTGCACGGGCATCCAAGATATCATCTTCACGGGCGCGGTAAGTACGCACACGTATCATATCGGATCGTATCCTCTCTCTCCCATTCCTCACCTCCTTTCCTCCCCTGTATCCCGTCTTCCTTCCTTCCTTCTTTCCCTGTCTGCATAACTTCCCACGTCCTCGTACTGACTTGTTTATGCGTAGACGGACCTCCGCCACGGGCAGGCGTGGAACCACTTCGAGTTTTACGGCCGCGTGCGCTTGTGGGACGGGCTGATTGGGATTTTGCGCGTTTCTGTGCGTCTTTGTCTCTCCGTTCCTCCCTCGTCCTCTGACTTCTTCCTCTCCCTCCTCCTTCTCTTCCTTCTCTACTCCATTTTCTTCCTCCTTTCCTCTCCTTCCTTCATTCCCCCCTTTCATTCGTCTGTGTGTCTCGATCGGCGCCTGTTTAGCCCGACCCGCGCCTCGGCACGCTCTTCTTCTACGGCTTCGTCGTCGGCGGGCACAAGTTTGTCGGCAACTGGCGCGTCGCGGGGCAGGACGTGGGTGTACCGGCGTACGAGAGCGCGTTCTCCATGGCGCGGAGGGACGATTGACGGGGCAGCGACTCGAGGAGAGACTTGATTGATGGGCAGCTGGGTCTGCGCAGTGTTGTATTTTAAGGGGTTAATAAGGGTGGGCTTAAGTAAGGCTTCAGTTTAACATTCCCACGATCCCGCAAGGCCTCCCAACGACCGTCTGGTACCTCAGAAAAATGCCAAAGTGTCGCTTGAGCACAATTGCAAGACCAAATATGCTGAGTTTCTCCAGTCTCGTCATTGAGCCCATGTTCAACCGATTTTACCATCGTGTCGCCCATACCCGGTGACGAGTAAGCATCCTTACGTCAATAATAAGCCCTCAATAAGCCCTTAAATACGTTCCCAGCTCATTCTAAGGCTTAATATTAAGGTGTTATTAAGGCTTAACATTAAAATGCAACACTGGACCGTCTGCGTGCTGTATTTTACTTATTTATTTGTTAGACATAGAGACTGTTTCGACGGGATGGATGGATTTGATTTTGTACTATTGTGATACCACATTTATGAAATCGGTGTAAACTGTGACCTTTCTCATCAAAGTCGTTTCAAAGGTCCCGATTAAAGCCTTACATCCGGTGTAAAGGCCCGCAACATTTTCTGCCCTTCTTCCGTCAACCCGTATCAACTCTTGAAATCCTCTCCTAGCAGAGCCTCTTTGCTGTAACCTCATCCTCTGGTCACCGTAGACCTTCCGCCGACATCGCCCCGAACCCGCCAAACTTACTGACCTTTTATCGCTTTTACAGATCCAGTCACGTACGACTCGTTTCCCGTGAAACTCCTCCTCTGTCTTGATATCCTGCCGAATCCTATGCCACTCCCAAAAGACATTCGGTTTCTTCCTTTGTATGGAAGTTGGTCAATGCTCACCCGCTTTGCAAGAGTTGATTGAAAGCCTCACTCATTCGTGTATTGTGATAAACGATACGTCTGATCGATACACGAAGTATAAAATTTATACGCTGTCACACTATACAATTACTCGACAATGAATGTATCACTAATACTAACACATGCCCCACAATAAATATTACGCTGGGATACGATCGAAAAACGATTGTCAGTCAGAGACGCCCTTGTATTACTTACACTGCGACTAGATCTCAAGCTTTCGTCACGCATATCCGCCAACACATTAGATACTACAATTAAAAAATTACAAGACTTCTTTCTTGGCCGAACATAAATAAGAAAAGACGACGATGGCTCTGCTCATGGCTTGCAAGCATGAATGCACGCAGAAGAGGTCCTCGATGGTGTTAGTGATACCGAGCTGGTCAGCGCATCCGTTGCACAATGCGGGCTGTCGTGCGAATACATAACGTTATTAGCGCTCGCAGGAGAAGAGTAGGGGTGCGGAGCAGGATTGACTGACCAGTTCGTCGACGTCCGTTGCAGCCGCGATGATGCATCCGGCATCTGAGAAGGGATCTAGATAGCGCAATCGTGAGATGAATTGCATGCGGCAAGAAGAGAGTCACGTAGAGTGTTGTTGAGTGGGCAGTGAAACTAATATTAGGGGAAGTCAAAGCTAGAATCGGAGGCCGATTCTGGGAAGATTCTGATGTCGATTCCCCGATCGATTCTCCGACCGAGAATCGATGATTTTGCAGAATCACCCAGAATCGTTGTTTCGCCTCCGGAGGCGAAACAACGATAATTAGGGGAAGTCAAAGCTAGAATCGGAGGCCGATTCTGGGAAGATTCTGATGTCGATTCCCCGATCGATTCTCCGACCGAGAATCGATGATTTTGCAGAATCACCCAGAATCGTTGTTTCGCCTCCGGAGGCGAAACAACGATTCTGGCGATTCTCGAGCCCAGGACTCGAGATGAGAATCGAGCCCCTGTAAGCATGCCCGTCCGGCGCCACTCAAAGTATATTTACAAAATCAATCAAATTATATATTTTCCCCCCGCTACCCTTGTACATCGCGCTCACTGCTCGACAACTACTATGGCCAAAACCCCTGCTGTAAAAGCCTCTGCTCCGTGCAAAAAGAAGCCCTCTACACGAATTAAAACCCCGACTGCAAAAGCTCCCAAGAAACCGAAGAAAAAAAGTGATGAGGACGTCGCGCACCCGACGCTGGCGCGAGGTGAGCCGTGGCATGGTGTCGTGGTATAAGATAGCAAGCTTGGGACCCAGAAAAAATATATTCAATTTTAATTATCAGTTGTCTATCTACAAACTGAATCCTCCGAGAATCGAGCTCAGAATCGAACTCAGAACCGGGGGGGTCAAAGTTGATGTGGATTCTCGGTCGATTCTGCCGCCAGAATCGGTCAAGAATCGACATCAGAATCGGCCAGAATCGGCCGTCGATTCTAGCTTTGACTTCCCCTATTAAGCTTGTAGCAAATGGCAGCATGGTGAATTCCCGCGACGCGTGCGGGGTTTGCCGGTGCCGACATGCCGGTGCCAATTCCCGAACTTCTTGAGCCTAAGGCCGATACATAGTCCGAAGTGTCGGTGTTGATGAACCAAATGCGGAGCTTAAAGGCTTGCACAGACGCGGTCAATTTTATAAAGAGAGAGAAGCCCTACACTCGATACAAAGTGCTAATGCGTCTATTAGGCCTGCTCCGCCTCCCACTCCCCCTTGCTCTCTAGCGCATCGTTTACCTGCTTACTCTGCCGTACATCGGCCATCAGGCCGCATATTTGTTGTGTACATACACATGACTTGGGATTGGGCCTCTTCGAGGCGGGTGCTGAACCTTTGGGTTCAGGTTTCACCAGAGATGTGAAAAAATTTGAAGAGCTTGAGACAGTTTTGTTCGATAGGCCGTTTAGATTGTGATGTGCAATTTCGGGCCGGGTCCGGGCCGGTTTACTCCGGCCAAATTGCTATGGAGTGTTGACGTGCCTGTCAACCGTCTAAGCGCGAGCTACACAAAAATAGAGGTGAGCGTGGCTAGAAGGAGGAAAGGTGATGATGCGAGTGTTTCGGTGGTTCACAGCTCCAAGACTGGAAACTGCTTGAGGCTGACTATACGGGAGGCTGACAAGTCAGAAGTAGGTGGACACAACAAAGACCGCGAGCGGAGGCGATTCGAGACGTAAACAGAGGCGTAGACAGAGGCGATAGAGACGAAGGCGATGGGGAGACGAGGACGAGAGCAAGACGAGGACGAGACGGAGGCGAAGACGAAACGGAGGCGGAGGCAGAGGCGGAGGCAGAAACTGAACACGAGTGACTTGAGCAGGAAGGCAAAAGTGATTTATTGAGCAGAAAGCCTGAGTATTTATACAAGAAGGGAAATCAAGACAAGTGGAGCGTACTCAATAGAAAGAGAGACCGAGACTTAGTACAGGAGAAAGAGGCAGTGATAACTGAATAGATTCGGGTCGGAAGAACTAGGGCGAGCAGAGGGAAATAAATGCGGAAGAGGAACTGAATGGGCGGGTCGGAGATGTCGGGCATAGCGGGGTTCTTGCATGCGGGCCGTGTGCGGGACGTAGGATTTGTCTGAGACAAAAGCGAGGTGGAAGTAAGAGTGTGGTGGTTTGTTTGGTCACGTGGGTCCGGTCGCCGGATAATGCCGAGGCGTGCAATACGGACGTAGAGCGCAGGCGTGCGCGTCAGCGTCGGTTTGAATAAATTCACAAAAGATGGGGGGTTCCACTTGGGCCACTGTAGATTATGATACCCACTATATGACTGTCTAAACTGTTGCACCAATTGGTTTTCTAGAGCTCACGGCCATGGGCCAGGACACAGTTGAACTCACTAAAATTAAGGCTAATAATATAAGCCTCAAAGTCGAATATTATCTGTCGTTGTTTCCTAATTAATAATGGCAGAAAACAGGTCCTTCTAAGCGAGAATCACAAATAAGAGCAAAATCCAGGCCGGCAGGCTCTGCAGCTTTGGGTTGCACTCGCGGGCCGTGCCGGTGTGAACAAGTGACATTCTTGTGACAGAGAGTGATGGCCTCTTCTCTGCTGCAACGCCACGATGTACTTGCCTCTACCAGCTCTCGTTGTCGTTCGAGGATTGTAATTCAAGAAAGATGACTACCGATGCTACTACATGGCCTGGACTAAACACTAGGAATGGTGGAGTTGGAGCGGAGGTGGGCTGGGCGCTGCTTTTCGGGGTTTCGCTCATCGTAATTCGGTGAGTACATTTCCGTGCGATCCTATGGCTCTGGAGGTGGGGTAATTATGAGCGCTGGAAAGATGGGTTGGGATCCAATGTGGGATGGGGATGTCTGCTTGCATGCAGACTGGGAGACCGTGACGCAGCATGGCATTGCGAATGTGTGGGGATTCATAAGTAGGCAGCTCAAAGTGAGCCTCTGTTACTGGTGGCACTCGATGCATAAACTGACAGTGGATTAGTTTGTATATTTAAACAGTGTGAATAAACTCGTATCCATCAGTCATACCATTACGAATGCTTCGAGTAACCTGGTGTCTGGCTGAGTCAAGAGCTCGACCCGTCCCTCTGGAACCACACTGCTCGCGAGAATACACTTTGGTTTTCTCGGCCTTGATCTCGGTACGTTTCAGTTATTCTTGCAGTTCTTGCGAGATATGGTTCTGTATGCGGTCTAGCCTAAAAGGACGAAGAATACAGAGTCTGTGGAGTGATCATACATGCGACAGCATGACATATGCACAACTGTATCTATCTGATCCCTGAATGTGGCCCCACATTCCGTTTTCCCTAAGCCCCAGCACCGGAATCTGGCTGCTTCCCCTTTCCTCCTTTCCTCCTTTCCTCATTGAACCCTGTTTTCGGCATCTTTTACCGTCTTCACCCTCTCCTTTCCCTGATCTGGCTGCTTTTAACGAGAATGTGACTGCTTTAACAAGAATGAGGCTGCTTTAACAAGAATGTGGCTGCTTTAAACAAGAAAGTGGCTGCTCGCTCGGGAATGTGGCTGTTTTCAATCTTCTTCACCGCAATCTGGTTGCTCTTTTCCTTAAGGACCGCATGTCCTAAAGGAAAATCATTCAAATCAGCTGTCATGCATCACACACTCCCTGGTCGATGTTGAATTTTGGTTCAATGTCACGCATCATGTCCTTGCTGGTCGGACACAATTTTGGTCACACACCCTCAAGCAGAGTGAGGGGCGACGCAACGCACACACGTGGGGAAAGGACACAAAAGACTCGATACTGTAAGTACTTGTACTGAGGCAACCGGCCAACCCAGAGTGACATCGACAACGGGTTTGACTGTTGAAATTTTGGCAACCAAAAAAATGAACTTAGCCTTAATTCTCACTGGAAATGTGATTTTAAGCTCTTCCTCAGGGTAGAATCGATGGAAGAAGTGGTTTGGAGATTTTTTGGGGGGTTTTGAGTGGGCTTTTGGGCAAGAAAAAATATTTTCTGGATGTCACGGTCTCGAGCCAGGCAACCAACCGCATCGTGACCATGACCTGGGGAGGTTTGGGCAACACAACCACCCCCATCGTGACCGTGATGGTTGCCTCAGTACAAGTACTTACAGTATCAAGTCCCCGCAATCCTGTTACAGTGGGAAAAGAAACAAACCCGCGACCTTCTGATGATGCTTGAAAATCTGTGAACATGAAGGTAACCACTGAGCTAATCAACCATCCTCACTTATGGGAAGTGACCACTCCACATGGCTTCACTTTTCGCAACGCAAGAGAGATTATTTGTACGTACACTACTCAACAAGATTCCGTGTTCAATACACTATTTATCTTGGCCGACCTTTAGCCTAATAGTTTTTTTCGGGGAGGGTACCAAATTGTAGCCCTTGAAGAGCTCTACAACATTCCTTAAATGACCGTAATGATCTGATCACTGGTTGGACCAGAAAAGGCAAAAAAACTCACCGAGACACGGTGATTTTGGGGATTTTGAAAAACCACATCTTGTGGGGTATGAAATTGAAGCCCTTGAAGAGCTCTACAAGATTTACTGCTCTGGTTAAAGATATATTGTTAACTTTAACTTTCGAAAGTTAATCTGATGCATTGGGAGGGTAGATAGGTGTTATATACCAAGCCGAAGGAAGAACGAGATGAACGAGTCCGGAACCGGAACCGGGAACCTGGAGGATCGGAACTTCCAGAAAGTATATGGGGAGATAACGCAAGCACCACAGGAAAGTAGGATGTGCATACTACTGTGGCCGGTGAAGGAAGGAGGACCGGAGGAATTAACCGGAGGACGACTCAGTGCAATGCGAAGAGCAAAGCAACATTAATTATCAAACTGAAGTACATGGCATATGTTACGGGTTTATATAGCTAAGTCCTAATTGTATTCCTAAAAAGGTGCGGGTCAGGTGACCTGTCGGACATAACAATAATACGAGTCCCAAAGAGGATGAAGAAGTGATGTCATAGAAATGGACAATAAGAAGAAAGATTATAAAGACGGATAAACGGGAAACGCTCAGTAATCCTTCATTGCGTAAAAAACTAAAAACCCGGTGATCCGTGATGAGTCCGAGAATATTCCGTCCGGTTGCAGGATCCGGTTCCGGACATGACCGGAAAGTCATGGACCGAGAAAGCATGGATATAACAGTATCCCCCTCTTGCGTTCCTTGCCCTCAAGGAACAGAGATGCAATTGCGGCGTCCATTGAATATTAGTTCTGGAAATGGCCGGAAGAAGTCTTCCAAAACCGGAAAGGTTCTAGAAGGTCACGTGCTGTTGATATAAACCATCTGCAGTCGTGGCGTGACTTAAAACTTCTTTCCTCTGCACCACCACCACCTCATATCCAAAATGCCCCCTTACGCTCCCGGATATAATCCCAACGACGACGGCGACGAGCACAAAGACTCCGGTGCCAACCAGAAGGGAAAGAAGAGAGCGACGTCCGACGAACTCGAGGATGACCGGCGCAAGCAGAAGCGCCAGCGGAGAGAGCAGCGGGCCCAGGAGCGCCTCGAACGCCTCCGGGTCGAGTTGGAGGAGGCCGTGACGGCCCAGGCTGACATGGAGATGAGAGAGGCCTGGATCCGGCAAGAGTTAGATGGGATGGACCGGGAGGATGAGGAGGAGAAGGACGAGGAGATCGAGGAGGAGTCGGTTGGGGATGGGGGCCCCAACGACGAGACCGACAGTGACCGGGAGAGGGATCCCGGACAAGGTGCGCGCAGTGACCGGAGACAAAAACTGGATACTAACAAATTTCCAGAGTGCGACCAGTGCAAGAGGGTCGCAGAAATATGCGTTGTTGAGGGTGGATCCCGCGCCACCTCCTTGGCCTGCACCCGTTGCAAGGCCAAGAAAATCAAGTGCACCCTCGTCGGACCCTCCAAGCAGGTCACCCAGCGCAAGCAGGCAAAGAAGCAGGGAAGGAAAACGACCGGAACGAATTCCGGTAAGGCCACCACCCGCCGCCCCCGCCCCCGATACATTGAATCGTCTCCGGAACCGGAGATTGGTTCCGGACAGACCGGGGAGATGGGTCCCCGAACCCGCATTGACGACATGCGGGTTCGTATGGATGAGCTGGAGCATCGTCAGGATGCCGTCGAGGCATCCCAGAGGAAGAACCGAGGCCGCCATAACCAGGTTAACCTGGTTTTGATGGGCTTGGTTAAGTGGCTGTCCCGGGATTACTTCCTGGATGGCGTCCCTGGATGGATGGTAGATATCATCCAGGGTTTGGAGGATGACGGAGAGTCGGTGGAGGCCGAAGAAGGGAGGGAGGAGGATGAAGAGCGACAGGAGCTGGAGCCGCAGAGTGGGCTGTTTCGTCCGGATATACTTTGTCATGATAAATGCATGGTCGCCGATCTGTAACCGGGGATCCGGAATACGTTTCCAGTCAGCAGTTTCTTTATATCGCTGCTGAGTGAAAGTGATTTGCTCCCGGAGATACTGATGAAGGTCCTGGAGATCGACAACATAGTCTTTGGCATACATGTTCGTGACATCGCATTCCGGGTGGATATTGATAGCCGGATTATAGCCTTTATTTGCAAAGAATGGAGATATTCTGGTAGAAGCATTCAGAGAATTGTTCAAAGCGAATTCAGCTAGAGGAAGTAGTTCGTGCCAGTCGTCCTGCTGGTCGAGGTATACATCCAGATATATTGTTCCACAGTCTGGTTCATGTGTTCCGTCTGTCCGTCCGCTTGCGGGTGATAACCGGAAGTATAGTGCAGCTCCATAGAGAGGAGTTCGCCCAAGGACCGGAAAAAGGATGAAACGAATTCGGAGCCCCAGTCACAAGTGACATGGGAAGGGACACCGTGCTTCGAGAAAACGTGGATAAGGAAAAGCCGGGAAAGTTCCGGAGAGTCAATATGAGTGTCACAAGCCACAAGAATAACCTGCTTAGAGGCACGGTCAACTATGACAAGAATTGTGTCGTACTCACTGGAAACCGGTAATTGATCGATGAAGTCGATAGAAATGGAATCCCATGGCTGGATGGGAACCGGAAGAGGCTTAAGCAATCCGTAAGGTCGGTACCTAGGCTTTTTGTTGCGCTGGCAAATAATGCAAGATCGACAATAGTCCCGGACGAAGTTCCGGCATTCCGGCCAGGTGTATTCTCGGCAGATGAGAGCCAGAGTGCGATTCTCTGTAGAACACGTAGTCGCAACTCCGGAGAGGTTCCAGAGACCAGAGGCACATAAATGCGGTCATCGAGCCGGAGAAGACTGGAAGGATCGAGAGTCCAGCGGGAAGGGTTACCGGAGTTCGCGGCATTAAAACCGGAAACAGCGGCAGGATCATCGTTGAGATGGTTGCGGATATCTGAGTAAAGTTTCTCAAGATCCATAACAACAGTAGCTCGAAGAACGATTTCCTCGAGAAAGGTAGCACAGAGAGATGCAGAGAGTTGATCTTGGGTGAAAATTGGGCAAAGGTTTTGCGGATTGAGCTGGCCATAAGCCTTATCCCCCTCTTTAGGGTAGACGTCCCATCGTCTAGTCAATGCATCCGGTTTGCCTCCGAGCTTTCCGGGCCAGAACCGGATTACCATGTTGAAATGGCAAAGGTACTCAGACCACCGGACTTGGCGGCGAGTAAGAATTTTCGTCGTCGCAAAGTACTCCAAGTTCTTGTGGTCCGTGACAACGTTGACCGGAAAGGTAGATCCCTTGAGATAATGTCGCCAAACAGTGAAGGCATCGAAAATAGCGAGGAGTTCCTTGTCGTGCGTGTTGTAGTTGAGTTCCGCTGGACCAAGTGTCCGTGACCGGAACGCAACCGGGTGAATGTCACCATCGTCTCCTTGAATTGAGAGAATGGCTGCGATTGCATAATCGGAGGCATCAGATTCAATGGTTACTTGACGACCCGGAATCCAATGGTGTAAGACCGGAGCCTCTGTATACGCGTGTTTTAGTGTGTCGAAAGATAATTGACAATCTTCTGACCAATTCCATCAGACGTTCGACCGGGTGAGCCGGGTGAGTGGAATCGTGATGGAAGAATAATTCCATATAAAATGCTGATAGAAATTGCAAAAACCAAGGAACAATTGAATATCCTTGACTTTGCGGGGAGTAGGCCAGTCCATGACAGCTGAGACTTTCTCCGGAGACATCCGGAAACCTTCCGGAGACAGAATGAATCCGAGATATTCGCAAGTGGTTACATTTGTAAGTCCTTCCGGAACAACCCGGAAGTCGTACGAGCCATAGTGAGTTGTTATATACCGAGCCAGGGAACTCAGGACCGGAGGGACCGGAGGACCGGAAGATCGGAGGGACCGGAGGGACTGGAGGACCAGAGGATCGTCCGGGCTGTATACGGAGGGATCACAACACCACAGGAAGGTAAGGGTGAGTGACTACCTTGACCGGCAGGTAATCCGAGGAGGGGACAGGAGTCGGAGTACCAGAGGGGAGTAAAGAATGCAAGGGCGACTCAGTGCGAGGAGAAAAGCCAAGCAACATTAATTATCAATCTCATGTACAAGACATATTAAAGTGATATATATACTAAGTAGC
>JARGXW010000811.1:0-58554 GCA_029204085.1 Mycena sp. CBHHK59/15
AGGTCTCCAGTAGACCAAAACTTCAACAGTTTTAGCGACTCCAGCACGAGAACAAAAAAAAACTGCCCCTAGGACTTGGAAATCTTGAGAGGCCCGAGAAAGATGCGAACTTGGAGGGAGGGATCCAGGCAGCCCCGGGACGGATGGGAAATCAGCGGGCAGGAGGTTCAATTTCTTAATGTGAACAACTATCCGTGGAGTTACAGTGGTTAGTTTCGCTTTTCCTGTACTAGTCCTGATAGAAACCAATAAAAACTGTTGTAAACCACTGTCAAAGACTGATGTGAGATTTTCTTTTTGTTGGTATACATCATCAAGTCCAGTACATTTTTTTCACCTCTAGCTCCAATCTGTATACTCTCCAAGTCCAATGTGATCCTCGTATACTGCAAACTCTTCCTGTGTGAAGAAGCTCGGCCACAACCCTTCCAAGATTTTGTTCTGGGTCATATTTTGTGTACACTGATAATATTAATTTGGCAGTTACACAACCTAGACGAATTATTCCATAATCCCAGAGTTGAGGAAACCTATATTCCCCGACATGTTCGTCCTGATAGTATGTTCCGCGGCCGTTACAACAGGGCCATTGGAATGATGTAGGATTTGGAGATGAATGAAATAACTGTCTCTAATATTGTTCGACTTGGTGCGTGAATATCTTTTCTCTGGTGGTCTATTCGGGTTTGTTTGGTCTGGAACTTTGCGCCCAACCCTTCGAAACGTCTGCGAATCCATTAGTGATTCTTTTTCAGAACCATCGAAACACCCGTTGTCTCGCACTGAGCGCAGACCCCGAATTTTGACCTGAATCTTTTTCTGGTTAGTCCAAGTAGGAGGCGACGTTCTTCAAATGATTTTTCCTACCGTTTTGCCGCTCTACGAGTCCGTTGGACACGTTTCCTCAACGAGTTGTGAGCTCGTTCGAACCAAAATGTCCATTTTTCTCGATTTCTCACTTATTTTCCGTTCTGGTAAGTCCAAGTTCGCCTCAATGAGCTTCGAAAACAGTTCCTTACTCACGAACGCATCGGCGACGTTCCCAGGCAGATAAGAGGAGTCCTTGAATTTGGGAGCCTCATTTCCGGGTAAGTCTAACGAGCATTGATCGTTCTTTTGCAGTGGTTTCGAGGGACCCGCGAGCAAGAGCTGGACGAGAGAAAACGGTAGATTATCAAAGCATAGTTCGAGAAACAAGATAAATACTACGAATGGTAAGACAATAAGTATGCCACGAAAGAATATGTAAGGTCACCATTTGTAGTTCTTCGCCTCCCCCCATTCGCTCCTCGTCTCACTCATCTTGCTCCCCACGCTGAGCCCGTGTCCCGGTTCTGTCCATCCCCCGCGCACCATCTCTCCCTCTCCTCCCTCTCACAACTGTTCCCTCCCATCCGAAACGCAAGACTCACTCCACCAGCGCTTGCGCCCGACTTCGGCTTCGCGATGAACAGCAATCGTGCCGAGGACGCGTGGCACGTTGGTGAAGGTGGAGTGCTCCGCTGGGGTGAGCCCGGTGCGTGGACGTCAGTATCTCAGGTATCCCCGACACCCGCGCTGGCGCCACGTACATACGAGCCCGAGACGCAAATTGCTTGCCACACACGCCTGCGACAACTTCGGATGGCGAAGGTATTGGGTGGTGGGGATGAGGATCTATGGTAGAAAGCGTCAGTACTATACTTGGGAAGATACGAGAACGGAAGTAGACGAGGGGAAGAGGAGGATGAAGGAAAGGGGAAGGAAGGGGGGAGCGAGGAAAAGGCGGTGCTAGATGGGGAAAGAGGAAAGAAGAAGCGAGGGGACGGAAGTGAAGTGAGGAGAGGGAAGGGGAAGAGGGACGAGGGGACGCCCAGCATGGAGAATACGGCAGCGTCCCCACCCCGCCCCGCTGCACTTCGGCCGCCGGAGAGACGCAGACACGTACTCCCGGCTCGCGGACCCGCCTCGCCAGGAAGACAAAAACGAAGAAAGATTGAAGAAAAAGACGCAACGAAACTTACCTAGGCCACCGCGCCATATCTCCTCATCCTCGTCGCCCCCCCCCCTCTCCCCGTGTTTCCTCCTCGTCGTCCCCTTCCCCTCCCATACCCTCCCTCGTGCTCATTATCCAGTCGGCGGCGTCGGTAGTCGTGGTGGTGATGGTGACTCGCACCGGAGCCGACGGCGTTAGCGGAGCCGATGGCGATGCGGACCGCGGGCGGGGCGTCGAGCCCGAAATGGGAGTCAGCGGGGGCGATGGATCTGGGGGTTGGGACTGTCAGCAGCGAGAAAAACACGAAAAAGGGGGGAAAAAGAGGAAAACAAAGGGAAAGAGACGAGAAGGGAGGGGAAGGGAGAGGGAGAGGAATGAAGGAAGGTGGAGGGAACGAAAGACGGGGGGAAAGGTGGGGAGCGGGGTGAGAGCGAGGACAGCGCGAAAGGGGGGAAGGGAGGATGGGGGAGGAGAGAGAGGACGAGGACGAGGGAAGGGGCAAACGTACAGAAAGGGCGAAGGGGAGGGAAAGGAAGAGGTGGGGGAAAGAGGGAAACGATGGGAGGGGGAAAGATGGGAAAAAAACGACTTACGATATCGCCAGACACTCCTCCTCGCGCTTGAGACGAGCCCCCGTCCGTCCTCCATCCAATCCCTCTCCCCAAGCCCTTCCACTACACGGTGGCGCTAATGGTGGCGCAAACGGGCGGACGTGGAAGTCGGCCGCAGAGGCACGCGGGGCGACATTGAAATCGGCCGAGGCGAGGCAGGGGTGGCGAGACGGCGGCGGTGGCGACGCCAAGGGCGCCCGCGTAAGTGGCGAGACGCAGGCGGCGGCGGGACGTCTGCGGTGGCGACGCGAAGGTCGCCCGCGTAGGTGGGGAAGCGACGTTGGGCGCCGAGACATGGAGAGACGTCTGCCGCGGGGGCGGGCGACGTAATGGTGTTGGAGGCGGAGTGAGACCGTTTACGTTGACTGTGCTCGCGCTTTTGCTGGTAGTCGTCGGCGTAGGCGGTGGCGAGACGTCGGTGGCGGCGAGGGGTTGCGAGCTGGTGCGGGCGGTGGGCAGTACGAATGGCCGCAGTGCATGTCGTACACGACGCTCCCAGGAGGCGGCAAAGAGCGACCGGCGCTACGGAGGCTAGGAGGCGGGGCGAATGGCGAGGATGGCGGTGGGAGTGGAGACGACGTGGCAGCGCTGATCGCCGCGGCGCCGACGGACCGCGGCGCCACGCAGCGGCAAATAAACGCATCGGGCGCGGCGTCGCGAGCGCGGTGCGGCCGATGGGAAGCGGGAGGCGGGAGCGAGCGCACATTGGGCCGGTGTAAGCCGTAGATGTCGGGAAGGCTGATGAACTATCAGCACACCAAGCAAAGAGGCGAAAGCAAAAGAAAGAATAAAGGTAGGGGGAAGGGGAAGAAAGCCGTGATGGGGAGGAAATGCGCGAAAAGAACGAAAGGTAGGACAGGGAAAAAACGCACCTTGTTGGCCGAAAAACCAGTGTTTGCCCAAAGAGCAAAGGCCTTTGTCGGCCAAAGGCTTTGACCGGCCTTTGCAAAGGCCTTTGCAGATCTTCCGGGAAATGGTGCCCTTTGCCAAACCTTTAGCTATCACGTGTGCATGATGTCATTATGATCAATATCACTTTGATCTTCTTTCCTTCTTTCGTTCTCCCGCCGTCTCCGGCGGCGATTCTATTCTCAGAGCGCAATGGCAGACCTGAACCCGCTATGGGACTTCTTTCACAGGGGTGTCAAACAGAATCAAGCCCACTGGAAAACCTACTGCAAGGGCTGCGTCAAAAGCATATGGAAGATGCCGGGTCTCCAATGACCGACATTTTGGAATGCTTCTGCAGACTGAATTTCATTATCCCAAACGCTCCAAAAAAAAAAAAAAAAAAAAAAAAAGACATAATCACAAGAGGGCAGTCTTACCTAGATGGTACGGCCAGATTCATCAAGATATTTCATCACTCATTTTATCCAGTGTGTACTGCTGTTGGCCATGTTATCTCTGTCAAGTCATCCTGGATTGCCCACATCCTCGGCGGGAAGACTGCCTGTACGAATGCTTCTGTCGAAGCTAAGGCCGAGGCCACCGCCCAGCGAAAGGAAACAAGTGATGCTAAAGAATTAAAGAAGCACCCTCGTTCCGCCACCCCCGATCCGATGGAACTGCTGCCAAAAAAGCACCAAACTCAGTCCAAACTCGTGACTTATCGACGGAACGACATGCCGTTTGGCGTGCCAGAGATAGCGGCAGGCTCTCCGAGCTATTGTGTCGGGAGGACTCCCGCTCGGTGCCTTTCGCGAACCCGAGATGCTGATTCTATTCAGCATGTTCCGCTCGACCGCCCCGGAAGTTATGCCAACGGGGAAAGTTATCGGCGGCCGACTGCTGAACGAGGCCGCAGAGGAGGTTGAGGTCCGGATCGAAAACGCGTTGAAAGATAAGGACGCGGGCATGTCGTGAGTCGTATTCAATATGTAATCTATTGTTACTCAAATCGAATCACAGAACCGACGGCTGGAAGTGCAAGAAGAAAGATTCTGTCAACGCCATCTGCGCAAATGTGGATTATAAGGTACGTGAGATTACTGTGAAGTCGTTTGATGTATTTATAATTTCTCCAGTCGCACTTGCTCGAGCTCGTAGAGGTCACGTCATTGAACAAGGACGGAACCTCCCAGTGCGAACTCTTCGAGGACATGATCGACCGCACTGTGAAGAAATTTGGTTGCAAAATACGATACTTCACCACCGACGCCGACGGCGGAAGTAAGAAGGGCAGGATTAACCTCGGTAAAAAGTGTTACTGGTTGATTTTACCTTCGTGTTGGGCACATCAGGCGCGTATAGATGCCGTTTTGACATATGGAAGTCTACTGATGTCGAACAGTTTCAATTGATCCTTGGCGACTACTTCAAGGTCAACGATATGGCCACCGCAATTGCCGAGGATGCCACCGGGCTGATTGCATGGCTCAACAACCACGGTAAAGTTCGCAAAATATTTGACGCATCACAAAAGATCATCAGCATGCAAAACCTCGGCCGTTATATCATCCTCGCATATCTCATCGCCAATCTCACCCGCTGGATGACTCATAACGTCGCCTTCGCACGGCTGTTCTTTCTCAAAGAACCCCTGCAGCTCGCCATGTACACAAGACGTAAGGACATCATCGAAGCCCAGGTCGGGGCTGCGGTGTCCACTGAGGGCAAGCATCTGCGCGTGGATGCCGAAAAGTATTGTGCCCTAATCAAGGACGAAGCGTTCTGGCACGGCCTCGAGACGGTACTCGGCGACCTCGAGCCAATCTGCCTGGGCACCAATATAAACCAGAAAGACTCGACCCGCCCCGATCAAGTCTTACTCACTATTGTGGGTATTTTCCTTCATTTTTCTGACCATCCCGAGCCGGAGGTAAAATCCTTGATGCTCATTCGCCTCGAGAAGAGATGGAAGGATTGCGACCAGCCTGTCTTCCTGGCGGCACTGATTTTGAATCCGTTCGAGATGATGACATGTTTCGGTCCCAACACCAATTTAAATCAGATTAAATGCCTCAATATGGTGGTTCTGGTATGGCTTGTGTCTTCGTTCTTCCGTTTTTACGCTTACGGACACAATAGTTGTATCGTCGGGTGATGTCTCGTCCCGATAATACAGACACTGCGGCAGACAGGAAGGTGAAGGAGGGACAGGTTTCAAAGGCATTCGTGCAATACCTATCGGGGTCTGGTGATTTCCGCGACTTCAACGCAAAGGAGTGGGAGGAAATTCATGTGAGTACATCTGAATTGGTTTCATCTATTATGTGCTTATTCTCCCCAGGAAAGCACCGATCCTGTTATGGTATGGGAGGCGCTCGCCGGATCGAGCCATATTACGGAGCTCGCCCAATTCGCAATCATTATCCTCCAAATTGTCGGCGAACCAAGCCGGTTGCGAGCGTACCTTCTCCCGAACCAAAATTGAACAATCCGATCACCGTGTCTGCCTCGGCCTTGATAAAATCGAGAAACGAACAAAGGTAAATCTCTTTCATCATGCAAACTCTGTAACTCATTCTCATTGCCCAGATCCGCGCAGAAATTCGCGCCGAGCACATCGAAAAGGGGCTCTATAAGCCACGCAAGCCCCGTAAAAACCACAAGTCCCAGCAACATTGCTGAGTGTTCCTCGTTACCAGGATCTCCTCGGAGACCAGGACGACGAGGATCCCACCGAGCGTGGTCGCGTGCTCGTGTCCAGTGTGGTGGGCTGGAGAACGCAAATGGCTAAATGGATTGGGGATGCACGCGCCGCAGAACGGGAAGAGACGGAGGAGGACAGTGAGGATGTGGAGACACCTCTTCTTCCCAATCGGCCCACTGCGTGGAAATCACTAACACTTCAGGTGTTGTTTGGCGGGGCGGAACCTCGTAAGCGCAAACCGGAGCCAAGGGCAATGGCGGAGGAGGAAATACTCATGGAGGAGCTGGCCAACGCTGCTGAGGATGAGATCCTAGATGATGGGGCTGTCGAGATAGATTCAGACGACGAGTATCGGGCTTAGAATCGTGGTTTGCGCGAATAAAATTGGCGGTCTTGGACAGCGTGGGAAATTGATCAAAGGCCTTTGCCTTGCCCTTTGGCCAAAGCCTTTGCCCTTTCAAAGGCCTTTGAAAATTTCAGACCCCCGATAAAGGCCTTTAGGGTGAACACTGCGAAAAACCACTCGCGTCAGCATGTCTCTGTCCCAGCACCTCGCATCCAGCCCAGCGGAGGAGGCGTGGAGAGGAGAGCTTCGCCCTCGCACCGGCGCCGTAGGTCGAAGGTGAAACCACGAAGTACCTGAAGGAAGGGAGGCCATAAGCGTGCAGAGGGAAGTGAAAAGTAATGGAAAACTAACCAACCTTGATATGGGGAGAACGGGATTGGGTGTTTCTTGACGAGCTCAGCGAGGGCGCAGTCTTCAGATTGTACCCAGGATTGGCAGGGCATGAGACACGTCCTCAGTTCTGGAGAGAGAGAGGGCAGTAGTCGTGGGTGGGTCGGAGATGCGGGACATGGGCATGGGCAAGGCGAAGGTGTAGCGGATGGCTAAGTGAGATGGAGGCAACGCGAGACCTCGGCTTGGGCGGGAAATGACTGTCAGCGGGGTTAGGGAAACATCTGGCAGAGTAGGGTGTTATAGGCATAGAGCGGACATAGGCGTGCGCTAGAGCTAAGCCGGCGCAGAGTGGAGATTATCGTGGTGAGAGTCAAGACGTGTCATCGCCGGTGCCGGCGGCGATGATGCGGCCACGTGCGCGGAAACGAACACGTCGCGTCGGTGCAGCGGTGGCGGAGGACACTACGTGATGCGTAGAGGATGTAGAGGGCAGTGTCAAGGGCATTTTGTTCCCGCAGCGTTGCGGGAACAGATGTGGCTGTGTTTTTTGGTGCATTTTGTTCCCGCATGGTGCGGGAACAGATGTGGCTGTGTTTTTTTCAGTGTAAAGGGGATTTTGTTCCCGCAGCGTTGCGGGAACAGATGTGGCTGTGTTTTTTTTTCAGTGTAGAGGGGATTTTGTTCCCGCAGCGTTGCGGGAACAGATGTGGCTGTTTTTTTTTTTCAGTGTAAAGGGGATTTTGTTCCCGCAGCGTGGCGGGAACAGATGTGGCTGTGTTTTTGGTGCATTTTGTTCCCGCAGCATTGCGGGAACAGATGTGGCTGTGTTTTTTGTCGGTGTAAAGGGAGTTTTGTTCCCGCAGCGTTGCGGGAACAGAATTTTTTTGGCGGGGAACACGAATTTCCCATAATGAAAGTTGAGCTCGGAGGGGAATGGTCCTAGCTGGCAGGCTGGTTACGAGCCTAATGAAATGCTACAGTATAATCAAATGCACATTCGGAAGAATCCGGGTTTAGTCCGGTGTTCCGATCAAGTCACGCTCACGACTTCTTTCTTCTGATCACCATGCAGCGTGGACCATGGCCAGCTTTAGTGGGATTGGTTTGCCACTATTGCTTCAAGGGGATGCATGTAAATGTCAAGGTTTTCAAATGCAGCAGATGCCATCGGATCAGTTACTGTGGTATAGGCGCGTTGAGCTCTCAGCTCAGGTGGCATTTGTCTTCTGTGAACTGACTCGACTCTCATCGCAGAGTGCCAAAACGTGCGCGCTTACAAACCTGAAAAGAGCGCACATCATTCATTTTTTCCCCCAGTCAGATTGGGAATCGCACAAAGTCATGTGTAAGGCTCTCAGCTCACTCGAGAAAAATCCCTTCGCGGCGAGGAAACTCGTATCTTTACTTCCCAAGGAGCCAAGCACCGATGTTCAACAACTATGCAAACTGGCCGGCCAACAAGTCGATGTCTATTGTGATTATCTGCACGGGTATCGCTCTTTTATAATTTTTCTGCCCGTGTGCTGACGTTTCAAAGACAGACTGAGATGAAGCATTCCTGGCTTGAACGGGAACCGCGCTGTATAGTCTGGTTGGCCCCTTCCGCTGCCATCTCTTCGTATTCTCATAGTTCTCCCTTGCCCAGTACGTGCACAGATATGGTGATACACATGGAAGCTGCGCTGAAAGGCACGACGGTGGATGACACGATGCGCCTGATTCCTTGCCCAGAATGCAAGCTCAGCTTCTGCTGCTCCCGTGCGCATTGGGAAATCGCAGACAGGCTGCATTATGGACCATGCAACGATCTACGCGATAGCCCTTCTCAATGCTACATGAATAAGTTGGCACATGGACAGAGCATGATTGCAGCTTCCTTCCTTGATGCTTCTGGACATCTTGTCTGGTTCCCCGACCGCGTCAAACCCAAGTGGGTGTCGTTGGAGGGGCAATCTTGGGAAGGCGAGTTCGATGATGAGATACGCAAGTTCCCTAGAATGCCACAGTCAACCCCATCCACATTCATCATGGCTGCAATCTCCGATACTCTAACTATGCCCATGACAATTTTATATGCACTCAGCAAGCTGAGCGATGGTGATGGGTGGACTCGGAAGCAAACACTGATGGTGCACGTCCGTATTTTTGTCTCTCCTGGTTGCCTAGGTGTTTCTGAACCCTTCGCCAGATCGTCGGTGCCAGCTCCAGGGAATTCAGCTGCGGCCGTGTCTTCGAAGAAATTCTGCATCGCACTCCCCAAGTGAAGACACTCAAGGTGCGATCAACTCTGAAGTGATCAAACCATTGATGAATCTGCAGTAGATCATCATGTGCGGTCCGGAAGCCCCTGATCGCAACTCTCTTGATGTTGAAATTTGCCGGCATGTTCTGTCTCGCTCAATTGTCCTCTCGCTGATCAACTTCTAGTGATTGCATTAAGCGCGGTCGTTCATATGTGCTTAAATTTATCCCTGCTACAATGTCTTGAACCGGCTTATCCAGTGTCTTTACAGGGCAGACCACGACTTTCTGCGAAAACAAGGCAGCGATTTCAAACATCCCGATCTCTGTATCGGCTTCAACTCCGGGGCAAACCACTCTGCTGCCTTGGGCTATACGTGGCCGGCCACCTTCAAACTTCTCGTTGAGCGCAAAATACCGAGTCTGATCACTGTATGCCCATGTGATGAACTCATGCTTTTATTAACATGTGCCATAGGCGTACAGCCGTGAAGATGCAGAAAAAGATGCAGCACTCCTCTGTACCGCTGGTGCAGCATTGCATCCCGCACTTGGCCCCATCCTCAATCCCTGGGGAAGCATGAAGGCAGTTCCGTCACCGCACAGCACATACAGTTTTCTGGTAAACAGTGGATGGTTGGCGGGTGGATTCAAATGATCACAGCGTCGGACTGTTCGGCAGAAGTATGACAGACATGGGACATAATAAATAATATTGAGGCTATGTAAGGCGATACAGGATGAAAGATGGCCATTGCAAAGCATAGGTACTTCCGAAAATAAAAACAGAAAACAGAGAAGAATGATATCAAGGCCAGTAAACAGGCCGAAAAAGGTGCAGAAAACAAAAGAGCAGTAGGGGAGCCACTGGTGATAACTGGATCTAGATGGCAAAGCACACCGGTACAAACGGTATGGTAAGACAACCCAGAAAGGAAACCGTCGACGGCGAAATGCAAGACAGTACACTAGCTCTTTAATCTCAGAATGTGGCACCAAATTCTGAGATTAAAGAGCTAGGAACCTAGGAGAAATGGGAAAAAAAACAGAACGTAACTTTGAAAAAGCCCAGTTGGCGGTGACGCCGACCCCGCTGTCGTCCCCGACGTCAAAGACGGTGATGACGCCGGGACAGTCATGGGGAGACAATGTTCTGGATGGTGAAGAAGAGATTAACACGTCAGTGGGGATTCTGGCGGATGCGGACGCGTAAGAAAACACCTATCTTGCGAAATCCACACTTTGGTGTGATCGCTGTGTAGGACGGCGACCACGACACAAAACAGCAGTGACGACGACCAAATCGGCACCACAGGAGGATACCCCGGGTTCGATTCGAGGCTGGTGCGCCGTGGTTAGGGACTTGGGGGTACGGAATGTGAGAAAAAGGACGTATTTTTGAAAAAGGGAGACTTGACGCTGACGCTGACCCCGCCGTCGTCCCCGACGTCAACGACAGCGACGGACGGCCGAATCTAATTGATATCCCGATGTCCTTGGTACCATACTACACTGGTATGGCCCGGTTAGAGTCATCGGGTATGCGGAATATGAAAAAAAGAACTCACCTTTGCAGACGGCGCTCGCGTCGACCTCGCCGTCGTCCCCGGCGTCAACGGCGGTGACAACAACCAATTCAGCGGCGGAGGGCGATGTGCAGGGCGGCATACGAGACTGGTACAAGGTGATTAGGCCGGCGGGAGCAGGGGAATGGGAAAAGAAATGACTCACCTCTGTGATGGGCGGATTTTGTGTAGTCGCCGCGACTGCGCTGTTGTCCGCAACGTCAACAGCGGCGACGACGACAAAACAAGCGCAGCGGGTGATGCCCCGGGTATCGCCCGAGACTGCTACCAGGGGATTAGGGCCGTTGCAAGAGGAAAAATCACGAACCTGTGAGCCTGAAACCTGTATTCCTCCTTCCTTCCTTCCTCCCTCAAATATGCGGGTGCGACGGCGGACAGCGACAAAAAGGTGCGTATTATTGCGGTTGGAAGAAGGGCCAAGGACATCTGAATAATAATTGAGTAAATTGCTTTTCAAGACGCGACCGAATACTACTTACCGAGATTCGGACAACAAAAAGGATTTGGGAGAAGAAAAGAGGCCCTGGACCAGAAGTCGACCGCGAAATGATCAAGACGCGAGTCCATTGAGCTGGGGTACCCGCGACGAGAGTCGAGCGACGCGTCTTGAGGCCGTCGCGGTAGTCGGAGAGAAAGGAAGCGGACGCCGTTGTCTTTGGCAATAAATAAAGACAACTTCGTCCTTTGCTTGTACCTCGACTCTACGTCGGTACAACTTCTACGCGCTTTGACTCACGGTCGGCGCTCTTTACCTCGACTATCATCGGCGCAGGCGCATGATGCCTCGACTCATAGTCGGCATCTTGTTGGATGCGATTCGTCGATAGGGTTCCGTAAGTTTCGAACTTACAATTACTTACATTTGTAAGTTACGGCGGCTTCCCGGAGACCTCAAAGTTACCTCGTAACTTACAATTACTTACATTCTGTAAGTTACAATGTAAGTAGCAATTTGTAAGCATTGTAAGTATGAAAGTTACGGCAAGTTACAGACTGAGCCCAAGAGCTGCCCAATCCACCGTTGTATCAACCCTAGAGCTCTCGACAACTACCGGTGTTAACGCAACCGAGACCGTAACAGTAGGGGGTGACTCCGAAGTTGCACCATCTGCCGTGATCATGGCAAGCAGTCCCGGCGAGCTCAGATTGATACCTGGAGCGTCAATTGTGATATTCTCAGCAGGAAGAATGACACGAGCGCGACGTCCACGAGTCCTAGGGCCCGGCTCGTCTTCATCATCATCGGCATCGGAATTATCGTCGCTGAGGTCGGACTCATCATCCGAGCTGTCGGAATCGTCGACGGTCGACCTTAGTATGGGGGAGTGATGTATCAGCGGCCGCTGATCAGCGCAGGGCCACGATATATCAAAACCCCTAATTTAGAGGCAGGTTTGATATATCACTGCAGAGTCTCCCCGCAGGAGTAATATATATATTGCATGGTGTCGACAGAGTCTCGCCGCCGCGTTCCACGATGATCAGAAGTGTGTTATTGTTTACATCAAAGATGCACATGTTTGGACGGCAACGTCGATGAGCGCTCGCCGTTGTCGTGCGCGATGAGCACAAAAAATCCCAAAAAAAACGGTAAAAATACAAGAAAAAAGGGGTGGATTCCCCTACAATAACCGGACGTGAGGAATAATCAGAATAACTACATACTTAAGATCTCGTCCACGTGAGTCGATTTTACTCGCCGCTGCGGTAACGTTGGTATGGGCTCCTCCTCCTCCCCACTACCATGGCCACCACGTCCCCCCCCTCCTCATCGCTCTCGTCGACCTCCTCCACAACCGTGCCCTCCCGCCCCCGCCGAATAAGATCGTCCAATCCTTCCCACTGCTTCGCAAACTCGGCGGCTAATGTGGCCTGAATGGCTGCCTGCCGCAATGCGTAGGCTGTCTCTCCTTCGCGCTGCGGCCCTTCGGGAAGCCCACGTCGGTCAACCTTCTCCATCCACCAGTTCGACCGCCACGTCAAAAACTCCAGGATGCGGCGCATCTCCTCTTCCAGCAAATCGACCTCTTCCCTCCAACGCAGCGAGCGCGCGCGCATCTTGGCCCATTCAATACGTACGGCTGTTGCGCACCGTTAGCAGCCAGCACATTCAGCCAAACGAGTCTCCACGTACCTTCGTTCATCGCCGCATTGTCACCGGGGTCCCACTTCTCGCCCTTATTCAGCCAGATCCATGATACCTCCCGCTCCACCGGCTTAGCCCTCCCGTCCTTCCGCTTCCTCTTCTTGTGGTCGGGATTGCTGAAATGGGATTGGGGCAGACCCCGAACGTCATCCGCCTTGAGCTCTAACAGGGTCCACTCCCACTCGTACTCCCGCAGCGTCTTCCCCAGTACCACCAGCGCCTTGCGCGCCACCCGATACGACGCCGCCGCCCGCTTGACTTGCTCATTCAGCGCCGCGATCTTATCCCCCGAGCGCATGTTTTCCCGGACGCCTCGCGAATGCGTGTCTTTCAGCTTGTACAGGTGCGTCCGCACCAGCAGGAGCCTCCGGATCTCGTGAAGCGTCTCGGATGCCTGTCCGACCCGCAGTCGATATTCGTGATTGAAGATAGGCAGATTAATGGCAAGCTCCTGCGCGTCGGGCCCGGGTGCAGCTGCGATGGCCGATGGCAGCCATAGCGTGATATCGGACACTTTGATTCCTGGGGCTGGCTGGCTATCCGCGACCTGTGCGCGCGCAGCATCCTCGCGCTCGCGAATATTGGTCAGCGCGGGGAAAAACTTGATTTGGACGTCTATCCATGCGAATATCTTGCGCCGCAACTTGCTCGTCCGCTCGATCATCGCATGGCGCTGACCGTCCGTGGGATGCTGACCTGTAGCTGCGACATCAAAAGCTAAAATTCTCCTGAAATGATCATCAACGCCCGCTCACGCTCGAGAGGATTGACTTACTGTTGTTCCTCGAGCTGGAGCCCCATCGAAATGAGCTCCGTTATATGCATGTCGCCCTTGACCGCCCCCGCATCCTCCTTCCCCGCAGCCTCCTTCACCGCCGCTTCTGCCGCTAATGCTGTACGGACTTTCGCGAGGTGCTGATCTTTACGAATGGTCTCGAAGGGATTGGGATTGCTGACATCAGCCTCCCACAGCAGCGCCATGTCGGTCCATTCCTCCACAACCTTCGCGCCCGTAGACTTGTTCATATCGGCAAAGGCGACCCTCGTCTTCGTCATTTCTGGAACCGCCTTTTCGACCTTCCTACGCATCATATAACCTGTAAACAGTCGTTAATATTTCAGGCTTTGAGCATGTTTTGTCGGCTCACCTAGTCCAATGATTTTCTTGTGATTCCAATCATTGAAATGGTCGTCTAGGGTATCCCGTCTGAACCCCGGACCCATCTCCTTCGTGCTCCTGGCAAGTGGATTCGCATTTGCCCATCCCCGCTCGGGCGCCTCGCCGTCCGTCTGACCCACGTCACGGGTGAGGAGGAAATTAAACTTGAGATTACAGGCTTCGATGTGCGCGGGCAGATGGAATTTGGGGACGAGGAACGTGACAAATTTTTCCTTCCCCTCAATGGTGAGGGTCGCGTCCTGGTAACTGACCATCCGATTCCAAATATTAATGTGCCATTGGCACGCAATGTCGTACGAGACAAAAAAACGCATAAATTCCGAGCCAGCCACGCTGCGGAAGAACATATAGTCCATATTCATGTAACTATGTGCGCGTTAGCCCCAACTTAAGCGTTGCGTGTCTTGAGCACTTACCGCTCCCCGAGCTGAAGATCTCCCACAGCTTGCGGCCGCTTCATATTATGTCGAGCGCAGTCGACTGCACCGATGCCGGATGACGCTGTACCACGCACCTCCCGGTCTGGCTTGTCAACTGCATCATGAGCGACGCAGTGGCTCCTCTGGACTGTTCGTGAGCTGCCGTTAATTGAAGAGCAAAAAAAAAAAAAAAGACGTATGTCCTGCTTCTGATTCCAGTTTCTCTTCACATGGGCCATGTACGCCTTCACCTCACAGAAAAACGCCCATCCGTTTCCCAAACCCGGGTCCTTCTCCTCCGAAGACACGTCCTTGCGCTTGAGTCGGAAATTCGCATCTAAGGCGACAAACAAAGCATATAAGAATCTAATGTCGTCAGTGTTTAGCTCCCGTGCATGTATCTTGATAGACTCACTGTTTTTCCTCGGGCGCAGCTTCCCAGCCCGGCGGGAGATTCTTCCCGGGCTGCGGACACGCTGGGCATAACAGCGCGCATTCCCCGGCCTTCGTACGTGCCACGCCATCGACCTCGTGCTGTCGCGCTGCCCGCTTCAGCATCTGAACGTGCCGCCACTGTCGCGTCATCCGTAAGAACTCGTGATATCGATCCTGGAGGTGTATTAGCACCGAAAATATTTAATCGCCAATGGCAAGGAACTTGCCTTGTCGCGTTTGTGATGTAGATTATCCGTCTCTCTTGCCAGACTTTGATAGAACTCGAGCGCCGCGCATTTGGACTCGAAAGAAAGGAGGTGGTATCTTCGCAGGACGGAGAATGTTGCGGCCGTCCTCGGATTCGTGGTCGTTGCTGGCCAGAACTGCGCACGGAGAAGCTGTATTGTGTGGTGCCCCCCCTGCCCGCAGCCGCAGTAGTCCAGTCCGACCCGATGGACACCGTGGTTGTCGACAATAACGAAGTCGTCACCTGGTGCGGGTGTGGGGAGAGGGCAAGTACGATCATTCGCCCGCCAATGACCCAACTGGATGCGTAAACCGAGATCCTTGAGGGACTTGCGCTCGAAATATAAACCTGTCCAATGCTGGCGCACCGCATTAGTCAGTATAGGTCGCAAACATGATATCACAACTTACCTGAATCCTATGAAAGGGCATCTGCTGGTGCGCTGTGACGATGCAGCTCCCACACAACAGTTCTCCGCCACCCAAACAATCGCCGCACCGATGGTCTGCCTCTCCTTGGATACACCGAGGACAGACAGCTTCGCTTGCATGCTCACCACGCCCTTCGTGGCGCAGCAATTCAGCAAGGAACATCTCGCGGTGGTCTTCTGCCCATTGTTGTAGCGGGTTGTCCTATACCGCTTCAGATCCCACACAAAGCTGGTGAAGTGAAGCACTTACGGAATCTCGGAGTTCACGACCTCCTTCCTCGTCGTCACCCACATCATCGCCATGGTCACCGGCCAGATACGGTTCGTAGATGGGCTCCGGCACCATTGGATGGACCTTCGCTGCTGGCCGCAGATCGGGGACTGTGAACATTGATCTATCTTGACGGACCCATCCATCCTGACGAATTGTGGTTTTTTCACGGAGAACACGAGCAGTAGCGGAAGGTCCTGGAGCGGTTCCTGAAGCCAAGGAACTGGCAGCCGCTGGCGGCTGGCTCGTTCTACTGAAGGTAATCGTTGTGATTTTCTTGCGTTTGCGGGGGTTAACAGCGGGGGCCATTTTTTAGATGAGCGAAACGGAGAGGAGGGACAAGAAGAGAGGAGATTCGGCTTGGAAATGTCGACTGATCGAACCCACCTTGCCCGCGCGACCAGCACGCAGGCAACGCGGGCAACGCGCATATGCGCAGGGGAATCAGTGTTACCAACGTGTTGGTAACACGTGACCCAATCACGATCAACGTTCAACAAACTAACAACCACTAACATATAACTCAACATCGCAACACCGTATATGCACTGTGGTTTTCGCCAACTCACTGAAACTCTCACCCTGTAAAATCAACTCTGGAATGAAATCAAATTTTACGGCGCTCGCAGCAGCTAAATTTCCAGCATTACTTTGGAATATTCTGGGGCGGCTGCATCTGACTACTACTAGATCTCCAGATTTTTAAATGTCATACGCGTAAGTTTCCCCGCTCGATGCCGTCCGAGCTGTGTCAGTGCCACCCTGGCATTGCGATACGCAACCTTCGCCCTTCTAATTCTCTCATTCAACACTTCGTTCTCCACCCATTGTTTTTCCCTCTTCCGGTACAAATAGTGAAGCAATCGAAGCCTGACGATGCATTCTCGCTGTAATCCCCATTGCACTGTGGAATTCAGTGAGTAAAAAATCCTAGTAGATGTTGCGACGTATAAACCCACATTCTGCAAACTTGGGAATTTCTCTGTTCTCTCAAGGGTAAATGACAATGGTCATGTTTGCGTGAGGATGGTTACAAGTGTAGGTCCTTTTATATAAATTTAGTGTTGCATATGGCTGGATGATCTCAACAAAACCTCAACAAAACCTGGGATGATCTCAACGAAACTCCGGGTCCTATACCCAATCCGAGATGCGCGCTAATTCAAGCGCCTAGTGGCTGTACTGTATACGCCGGTGTTAGCTTTACGATCAAAATTTGATCGTAAAGCTAACACCGGTGTATTTTATAGGCTGAAGTACAACCTCTGACACTATTTTTGCAGCGGCGATCTGGTATGTATCATATTTCAAGAGGTCCTACGGAGCCAAATTTTCCATAAAAGCAAACAAACAGGTTACAGAGCCCAACACAACAATTTCACCAAACACGCTCCAGCCGACGAATTTCTGCTTGTTTCTGGCTAAGCACTGAATGGAGTAGTTGTTTATCATTGATAGAATAAATTTGTTCAATTTGTGCAGGCCTGGGTGGGTAACTACGATAACTATAAAAGACCTTTATCAACGCGTTTCTGTTGGATCAACGTAACGTGACCGCGTTCCCCCCCAGGGACCAAAAGCACTGCCACACCCTAATTGGGTTGGCGGGAAATCAGCAACACTCTTCTTCTCTCAACGTTCGCCACTCATGTCTAACCCCAAGTCAATCGGTGCGACCTACTGCCACGGCTCGGGATTTTCGCTCATATGCAGCACCCAGATTTCCAAAAAGGCGAAATATGGAAGAACATGGATTGGTCGTTTACCCTCTACCTCAGGTTTGTCTTTTTGGGCGACTACGCTGCCAGTAATAACTTTTGCCAGCATCGATGCCAATTTCCAGCTCAAGAAATCCAGCGAGATCGCCGTCGACGACGAAGAAAGTGACGACATGCCGGCTCTCATCCCCGACTTCACAGGGTACCATGGCTGCTCCTGCGCGTGTTATGGTATCCGCCGTCCCATCGTGAAGTCGAAGCTCTAAATTGTTACCCCGTATTTCGTCAATTCAAAGATTTTATTCTTTTATCTCTGTTATGTGATCTTCAGCGGAATATGTTTAACAAGGTGCGCTAGTCAATTTCCTCGAGGGGGGGCATCCTTTCCGACTCGACATATGTGCGTTCTGTAGTCGAGTAGTCGACAAATGTGTTGTGTCTCTGCCACAACGCATTATGGCGCTCGTCCTGCCTGTGCTGCTCAGTCAGCCAGTCACGTCGTTCTCCCTCATGCATCCCTTCCACGGCAAGCGCGACGACGTTCTCCCATGTCCGCTCTCTCTCCAATTCCTGCTCTCGCAAGACGCTCTCCTCCATGACGCGCTGCTCAAGGATAGCTGCCCTCATGCTGCCTGCAGCCTCCGTGTCTGCCTCGAGCTCACGCTCTGCTCCCTCTCGAAGGTCAGCGCCACTGGTAACGGTCAGTTTGGGGATTTGACATGCGAGAAGCACGCACTTGTCAAGTTCACCCGCGGCCCATTGCAGAACGATAGCTGGCAGCTCACTCATGGCAGCCTGCCATTCAGCCTCCGCAGCCGGATTTTGGGAATAAGCGGCCAGTATTCTGGCTGAACCCTGCGCAGAGGGCTGCGAGCGCCGTCTGATGACGCGAGGCGCAGCTACTGATGGTGGCTGCATGGGAACGCGTGCGGCAACTAAGTACAGATTTTAGGTGTGAGCTCATCTGTGCAAACTAATTAATATTCTGAACTCACGGGAACGACGACGACTTTTCTTTGGAGGATTCATCGCAAAAGGCAGGGTTTTTTTTTTTTTTTTTTTTGGAGCGTTTGGGCAGGGTGTTCTTGGGGCGGTAATAGGATGACCCGTGCTTAAACATACGCTATCACTCCCGGAAATAAAACCGGAATCCGGGTGCGCCATGATCAGCTGCGACAATCGCGATGGCGGGTGCACATGCACGTCTGATAAGGTCTTTTTGCATGGATTTTTGTTGAGACTATGTGTTGGCTGAAATGACTCCTGTCAATAGAAACGTAAGTATGTGTAGAGGGACAAACTGTTTATTCTATCTTGGACTTTGCTGAACCGGCTGTTTCGGGTGCTTCCCGTTTAGGCCAAATCACAGTTAATCACTGATTCCCGTTGTCAGTAACAACACTGTCAAAGTTGGGCAGAGCCACATCAAAAGAAGCCTTCACTTCTCTGACGAGAAGTTTGGCCTGTTCTCACAGTTGCGTGGTACTCGCGCTCACCAAATGAAACTCTAGACGTGCTGAATATTACATCTCCAAAACAAACTGAGGAGAAGTGATTCAAAGAATATATTTAACTATTTTGCGCCCTTGTTGCCGGCACAAAGCTGCATCAAAATCCCGACCCGCACCTTCGCAGCTGCGCGCTCCTTCGCGTGCTCCACCACCTTGCGGGTCTCCTCCGCTCGGTTCTCCGCCCTCTGTCGTTCCTGGTTCTCCCCGTTGTGTGGATGGCAGCGAGGTCTCAGCCACTTGTGTGCGCTAGCCTTGATGGCTTGGGCCCGAAGATCCATGAGGTGATCGTGACGCGCCTTCTTCGCAGCAACGCGAGCAACTAGCTCGGCCCGCTTGCGTTGGTGAAAATTGGGGCTGCATGAGGGCAGCATTTTAGAAGGGGAGGGTCCGCGATAGTGGTTGAGCCACACTTTGAGCTGAGGTGTGGCAGGCTGGCCCGCCTTCCGCATGGCTTCTACATTATTTTTAGTCTCAAATTGCTATCTGTGTGCCGCAACAAACCTAGTTTCAGGGCCTTGTCCTCGGCAGCAGTCAGTGCGGGAAGTGGAGGAGTGCACAACATGGAGTGGGCGCGTCAAAGTTGCGTCAGAAAGAGGGTGATATATTTGTGGCATGATTGCGGAGTACGATATTTGTCGGCCCACATCAATTGTAAGATTCCAACAGTTGGCGTGCCATGTGGTACTGAGCCCTCGTGCGTTCAATTTCGTCCCCCATCCTCTTGTGCTCCCGAAATCCCCGCGCCATCAAATTCTTCTTCTGAATCAGGTACCCGAGCTTGAATTGTAGCTGGTCCATTCGGGCATGGAGTTGTGCCCGGGCTGGCAATAACATACCCAGATTTAATGTTCATGCCACGTACCTTGGGCAGAAGCTTGGGCAGAAGCATCTTCAGGAGTCAGAGCAAAGGACATTTGGGTCAGCTGATGGTGGTCGTTGATGAAGGTTTGATCAAAGTGTGAAAGTTTCAAGCTAAGTATCCACGGAAGGATACCTCTTCGCAGCGCTAGTTCATGAAAAAAAATCCTTGAAAGAGACCCGTTGAAACGACGAAGAATCCTGAGGCGCCCAGACACCTGAAACAATTAAAAATCCTGGCACTTCCTGAGGCTTCACAGTCATTCGAAAATCCAATGGGATTTATCAGCGAAGGCCAGGTTGTAATTCAGATTCGGAAGGAAACTGAACCTAGTCGGACGGTAAAGAACAATTAGAGTGGTTTAACAAAGGAAACAATGACAGCGGATCGAGCGAATGACATTGACAGATCAGTTGCAGATCAGGCCGTTTGAGGAAGTGCCCGAAAAAAGTACACCACCAACAACTTCGAATGCAGGAGAGGAACAACATGGCTAAATAGAATTCTGAGGAGACAAACTTGTTTCTATTTTGTGGCCGACTAATCCAGATCAAAGTGCTCACAGGAATTCCAAGGATTTGACAAGGCTAATTAGGCGCCCGTAGGCGCCAGAAGTCAAGCGAGTGACATTGACAGATCAAGCCTTTTTAGGAAGTGCCCGAAAAAGTACACCACCGACAACTTCGAATGCAGGAGAGAAACAACACAGCTAAATAGAATTCTGAGGAGACAAACTTGTTTCTGTTTTGTGGCCGACTAATCCAAATCAAACGCTTGCAGAAATTCAAAGATATCGGCAAGGCTAATTAGGCGCCTGATAGGCGCCAGAAGTGCCCACAGACAGAACAGCAGAAATTGAGAGAAATAGTAGGCTATATATTGGGTTTAAGTATTTCACTGAGGTCAGACGAGGTAACCCAATTACTGTATGCGGTAAATCTACGTCCTGTGGCAATGGTTATAAGTTCGTTCTGGGGAGGGTTGAAAGGTGTATATATATTGTACGAAACATCGACAGTCCTTGGGTATCGAGCGTGAACCAGCGGGGAGATCAAGCGAAGATTTTTCTGTCTATGATCAGTTTAGTATGAACTCATATCTTGATGTATAGGCTCAACTACCTTGATATTAGGCTACGTTGGGCGATGAGAGGGTTTCATGGTGTATAGACCTCCACCACCCACATTAACAGTTCTTGAGTTTTGGCCATGAACCGGCGACGAGATCAAGCCAATATTTTTCGGTGCATTATCAGGTTAGTATGAATTCATAACCTGATGTGTAGGTTCAACTCCTGTGATATCAAGTTACAGTGGGCAATTGTGTGTTTAAAGTACCTCACCAAAAAAAAAAACAGCGCTAGGAGGGTGTGTGTTAGATCGGGAGTCAGATGCAGATGTTTAAGAGAAGGTGCTTATCAGACAAATGATATGTGATATTGTCCCAATGCGACAAAAAAGAGGGGACGCGGGAGTAACATTGGGTTCAGTGAACGAGCCACTGTCACGTGACCGCGTTATGAGGATCATAACCTGCCGTCAACGTCCATGTCCAAACGCAAAAGAAAGCCCGATGCCCACAAAGCTCAAGACTTGCCAAGGGAACAGTGAGTTATGGTCAAAAGGGAAACATCCACTGATCACCCTCTAGGTTGGACGAGCAGAGGCGCGCAAAGCGTCGTGAATGGGTCGGACAATATCGCAAGTAAGATCCCTTCCGCACCACCCATGGTCAGCTTCTCAAGATTAATTCAGACGACCTGAGGTGCTTGAAAAACACAGGAATAACATGGCTGAACGACGGTTTGTTTCTTTCTGCGACAATGCCCAGTGATTAATGCAGATTGGGAAATAGTGCCGCGGTCCAGGCTCTCCGACGTCAATGGGACCCTCCAAAGAAATTAAAGCCAGTCGTACATGAATCCGAGGCGCCCAATATCCCCGACACCTCGAGAACCCAGCATGATGCTTCACCCGATTCAGATTCGTCCAACAATGACATCGTCTCATTAACATCGGCAGAACGCTTCGCCATCGCTGTGCTCTCAGGCATGGTTGAAGCGCATACAGTTGAAGACCAGGTGGGTGAGCACATCTCAGCCTTGACATTGAAATACGGGTACGTCAGTCCGTCATCTTGCGTTTACGATCAGAAATAATTCATCTGTGGTTAGTCCATCTCCGGCGTCCCCACTACCGACGGATTCCCGTGGCGTCGGGGAACGCTATACCAATTCGGACAGCATTGACTCTGTCCTGGAGCTGGCAATGCAACTGAACTCGTGCAGGTGCGTGCTAAAATGATTCCAAAAAATCTACTCGGCTAATACTAATCTGAACAGCAATCTCACATCTCGACATTCTCCCTCACGCGAATCATCTGTTGTGGGTGTCAACGAGGAAGCAATCAACAAGCCGAAAGAACAACCGGAGTCACCGTGGTGGATGCCAGGTGATTCTGGAATGCCCGCGTACGCGTCTCCAGCAACGCCGGCACAGAAGAAGATTCGACGTGAGCTTGGGGTCATCGGTCCGCTGACACCAGTGCAACAGGCACAGGTGATGGCATCCATGCTCGCGAATCCGCCGAGCACGCAGGGTAGTGATGGTGAGATTGCCGACACCATTCGTGTGCCTTGGCTGAGCACAGCGCGTTGGGAGAGGGTTTGGAAGTGGAGGAGAGAGATCGAACATGATACTGACTGGGACACGGCAGCGCGGCGGGCATTTGCAGAGGCGACGTTGTGCCGGCGTTTGTTGTATTAGTGTTGTATTGGTACGCCGCTATCAATCTCATTGACTTCCAAGCCCCATGGATATAATTTAAGGTTGAATCAGCTGCCCACGCTCGGATGTCTATCTCCACATGTATTCCAGGATTTACTTTTAGGAAACTAATTTTCTGAACTCAATGGGACTCGATGGAACACGCCAAGACAATTTATTCAACGCAAATAACAAAAATCAATGTATCTACGACAATCCCACCATTGCCCTGAGCAGCTATGAGAAGAGTAAAGAAGGAGTATGAGTTGCGACATACCAATTAGTGATGAGCACGCCCGGGGCCCGGGATCTCCGTGAGGCGCATGACTTGGCCGAGCTCGTACAATTGACGGTAGTACGCGAGGGCGGGCCCACGACCAGTCAACTTGCGGCGGTGCTGGTGGGGGACGCCAGAGACTTGCTCGTCCGCTTCGTCGCTGGGCAAATGAATCAGTGTTAAGTGTAAAAATAACGGTGTGCACTTACGCAGAGGCATACAAGCCCGGTTGGCGCCCGGTGCAGACGACATACCAGGCCTGGCTGTCGCCACGGCCGGGAGGGAATTGCGCCTCGAGCTGGTCAGGGGTGGGAGCAGTCTCCTCATAGAAGGCGGTTGCAGCTAGGAAGAACATCAGGGTGGTGAGAAGACAATGTGATTAATGCTTACGAGTGTGCTCGGCGATGGCGGCGTCAACTTGGGCACGGACAACGCGGGGGAGCTTCTCTACGACCAAGTTAGTCATGGAGAGAGATACATTGATTCAAAACGAACCGTTGATGTCGAGACAGTGCCGGGTCATATCCAAGGCAATCTTGGACAATGCTGCCACTTGCGATACCAACGCCGCCAACTCCTGCTCGGGGGTGGCGGCGTTGGTCTGGGAGGAAGGGTTAACCATTGGGAATGAGGGGGAAAGGACAAGGAGGGGATGGAATCACGAACTGGGTGATTGTCGTAGATAAGGGCGACGCCTCGAGGTGCGTCCGAATGTGGAAAGCTCCAGAAGGAAGGCCGAGCATATGCAAAGGGGTGATGGAAGTCAGGCGGACACTGACTACCGCAGCCGTTACTTGTTGGGCCAACGATTATCCCGATTGGGTGGTCCGGGAGGTTTTTCCTGTAATTTTAATAAACCTGAGCTGCAAGGGGGGCGCAGACAAGGTCAACGTACCAGAATTGCCTTGTGAAAGAATGTCTGTTTGTTACTGTGAGATGGGATTTTTTGCCAACGCGAAAAAGGGCTGACAAACCGGTATAAAAGAAACACGGCGTCACGAGAGTTCAGTTTCATCTTGTACTGTGCCAGTATATCACCCACTTTTTGCCCTCTTCATCTCAACTTCCTCTACCTCTATACTTTGCCATGGCTCCACCCCCTTGGGCTGACCCTCTCGAGTTGACCTGGCTACATAACCGGATGGCTGACTTCATCAAACGACAAGCTGAGGGGAAACTTCACCTATTCAAGCCCGCTATGGAGGAGGACTGGTTCCGCGAGTTCCCCGAGCAGCGCAAACTGGGCCTGCCACTCCCCAAAGGCCCCGATGCTCGTCAGTTGACGCAAGACGAGCTCGCGACACTCGGCGCCGCTATTCAAGCAAGGAAGGGGGTGAGTACCGTGTTTATTACGTGTTTGACGCGTCAATACTGACCATTTTGGCTTTCAGCAACTCGATAACTGGTTTCGCAACCAGCGTAAGAAGATTGGCAATGCCAACGGCCCCGCCACCCGCGTCGGCGCCAACGTGTTCGAGCGCTTTCTCAAGCTCAGCGCGACAAAGCGGCAGCGTGCCCACCAGGCCATCGAGATCTTCCAGAAGCGAAACCCCGACTTGATTAAAGCAGAGTTGACCAAAGCTGGCTACGACCGCTGACCGAGACGAACAAGGGGGACGACGAGGACGACTGGACCGACGAGACGGAGGACTCGGCGGCGGCGCGCTTGAAGCGCACCAAGTCGGATCGCATGCGCATGCGGACACGCGTCGTCCAGGGACTGTGGGCAGAGGCATCCGACGAGGAGCGCGAGGCGGTCGGCGCAGAAGTATTGGAAGAAAAGAGGAAGCTGCATGAGGAGGAGCTGCAGCGAGAGAAGAGCTCTGCAGAGCTCAAGTCGACCAGCCCTTGGGAATTGCAGGAGTAAGTCTTCTCTTCGTTATGTTTTCGTTGTATATTGACTGTCTTCAATTTAGGGGAATTGACGCGGTCGACGCAGTTTTTTCAGACATTCACAAAGCAGTCTTCAAAGCTGCGGGCTGGGTTGGTATGTCGATTTCGGGCGGGCCAAATCCACGCATGGGTGGCGACTTGACAATGAAGGTGTAAGTCTGTCCATTTTGGGACATCATGATTGCGCACGTGCTGACTTGACTCTTTTACAGCGTCTGCTTTGGCCAAACTCCAGCTGGCCACGACTTCGAGGACTGCTGTGTCGACTTCAACGAGAACGTTTCAAAAGCCTTCCAGGAGTTCTTGAAGATTGTGTACTGTGAGTTTCTCAATTGCACTGCGCAGTATTGTTGTGCTAATCACATTAGCAGCGGAGCAGGATTGTAGAGCTTGCGCACTTCCAGCTGGTCCTACCGACTCGGACGAACGACAAGCCCAGCGCATCCTACCACCTGCGCCCGGCCCGGATTCCGACAATGTGAAGAAGTCGAAGTCGAAGTCGAAGTCGAAGTCGAAATCGAAGTCGAAGTCGAAGTCGAAGTCGAAGAAGTCGCCTGCGATTGCTGAGGACTCGGAGGAGCGGGATTCTATCTCATCACCCTCCTCACCTGAACGGTCTGCCAGTGGATTCGACTCTGAATTGGTTTTCACCACCGCAAACGAAAGGTGAGCTTCTTTAAAGTAAAAACTGTGGCGTAACAAATTCTAAAATGATTTCAGCGTCCTGGGTAGCCCATCTGCGATGCGTGAGACAGAACTCGACATGGGATCCGCCGGCGATGGCGAGGATGACATGGTGATGTTTGGAGATTTCGACACCACCAGGTACGTTTCGTCTTGTAGGATATTGCAGTGCAATCTTAACTCATGCCAGGGATCTCGGGGACGACTTGGGCATGTCATGGGACGCTCCGCAAGCGCTGGAGGTCAACGAGCATGGGGCGCAGCTCTGGCCGCTGGGAATGTCAGCCCCACAGAGCCCCGGTACTGCTGCTGCCATCGCGACGATTGAACGAGGCGGAATGCCCAACGGCGCGACAATGGCCATCGATCCCTTGCTCCTGGGGGTCTCGGCGTCGACAAATGCTTCCCCGCCATCCGTGACACCATCCAGGACCCTTCCCCAACCTCGTCCAGCCTACAAGGGTGCACCGCTCGCCGGAGGCGCGACGATTAACGTACAGGGATTCAATTTCCCGGTCACCAATGCTGCACCCACCCTCCCCCTGTCTCACAGGGTGCGTCTCTCGACGGCAGTGCATACCGGCCGAGCTTCCTCTTCGAAGCCTTTTGCTCCAGCAAACCATCGCCAGTGCCTATGACCCCTACCATCTCGCGCACCTTACCGCCGAGGAAGACCCCCGCCTTGCCCACCCCTGGCTTTGCAAGCATAACGGCGCGGGCGATATCAAAGATCATTACCCCGAGCCGCGGAACACCGCCCCCTCCCCCTCCCCCTTCCGTGGCTACCACTGCAACACCGCCTAATGCGACGCCAACCCTCACCGCTCCCTCCCCCTCCGCTCCTGTCCCCCGCACTCCCATTGACCCCGCGTCAGCTGGCAACGATGCAGGGGCCCCACTTGATTCGATTGCACCGCCAGGTTCCCGGCCGCAGGCCAAGCCCGTTGCGCAACCGAAGCCGCGGAAGGCACCCGCCACCAAGAAGGTTGCCGTGGCCAGCGCAAGGAAAAAGGAGGTGGCGGCAGGAACGGCAGCGAAGAAGGCAGTGGTGGGGGAGACAGCGAAGAGGGGGAGGGGTAGACCTCCGAAAGTCGTGCTCGCCGACAGCACAAACGCCGTGGTCGAGACAACCGACCCTGCGACACCGCCCGCTGCCCCGGCACCGCCTGCCGCACCGCCCGCCGCCCCAACCCTGGTCTACACCACGACCAATAACAACCGGGCTCGTGCGCGGCACGCAGCCGCTGCGGAGAAGGAGGCGAAGGCGAAGGAGGCGGCGGAGGCGCTGGCGAAGCAGCTGGAGAAAGGGTGGATCGAGGGGACAGACTCCAGTGGGGCCACTACCGTCGTCTTCACGCGCACGCGCAAGGTGAGGGTGCTGTCTGATGGGAGCGTCGCCAAGCTCCCCGTCGTCAAGAGGCGTGCGAAGAAGCTCAGTGCGACAGAGGAGGCGTTGTTGGCGCGCACGAAGAATGGTAAGAGGAAGGCCCCCGAGCCCACGCCACGGGCTGAGCCGAGCAAAAGGTGAGTGACTGGGACTCCTCGCTTTCTAACTTTCTTGTGCTGACAAATGATGGCTTCACAGGCGTAAAGTCTAGGCGCGAAGAAAATAGTCTTCAACGACGCCAACCGGGACGCTGCTCAACCAGCGCCCAAAGCCCTATAGTCTTCAACGACGCCAACCAGGACGCTGCTCAACCAGCGTCCAAGGCCCCATAGAATAGTTTTTTTTTGGTACTCTCCTTTTACATGCGCAAGTACTCCATACGTTTGTCTGCAATATGATCATGATTCGTCAACTTGCATGTGTGAGTGAGAGGTCTGATATATCATGATATATCATTTGAGACTTAAGAAACTTGGACTCGTCGACTTGACTTGGCCAAAAAAGGGAATTAAAGTGGAATTAAAATGGAATTAAAAGAAAAGGGACGGCACGCTTGGAGTACCAAACCTACATAAGGCAAACTTCGCGGTTTATGGCACACGGGTTTCCCGCCGTTACGAGTCTACCAAGCGTCCCTGATGGACAACACAACTGGAGTATGTAAGTACAGGTCTTCGCATATCACAAATAAATTTCTCTACACAGTTATCACTCAAAAAACAATAAAATATGTTCGTACTGTTCGTTTTCCACCCTCAGGGAGCTCGACGCCCAAATAGATTCCAAGGTCAAATACGGGCCGGCGAGGGCTAGCCACGATGCCAACGAAATGGCTGAGAGAGGCCGCTTGGGGTGAAGCGGCACTAGCGCAAGCGCAGGGCGGAACGCCGGGAGAAGCGGCGGCAAGGTGAGGGTCGCGCGAGAGCAGGCAGAACGGCCGGGGAAGCACCAGGAGCGCCGCGCAAGGTATCGGACCCTGTGGGCACGGTGCTGCAGCCCTAGTGCACCGCGTCGCAGGGCTGGGTAATGTCGAGGGCGGGAAGGGTGTATGGGGGTCCAGACTGCGAAGGGCGCCACTGCTGATGCTGGTGAAGTGGGGGTCGCGCCGAGCAGCCGCTGCCTATCGGACGGTGCCAGCGATGCGCACGCACACTCGGGTGGATGGTAGGTAAGGCTCCAGTGGATCCTGGCTGAAAGGAGGGGCGGGACCGGTCGCGGTACGGTGGGGAAAGCGGCGGGGCGGCGTGGATGTCGACGAGCGCAGGAGTGGGTTTGAAGAAACGCGCTTTGGGGAGAAGAATTAGAAAGTAATAGACTGGGTATGGTTAAAATTACAGAGAAGCAGCTGCAGTGGCGCCGCTTTTATGCTGGATGCTGGGCTGGGCAGCATGTGCGCGCAACGGCGACGCTGGGGTTTCAAGGCATATTCGGGCCATAAAAGACAGATGTAGCAGTAGAGTGGGTTCAGAAGCATAGACAGGCGAAAGAACTAGGCAAGGCAGGGCCCCAGAGGCGAAGGGGAACCAGGGGAACGCGCGGGGGGAAGGGAGGAGGAGCATGATTGGAATATAACAAGTGTCAACAATAAGCCCAATTTGGGTGGGCGGAGCGCCATCGTGCACGGGCCATCAATGGCGCAGGCGCATGCGCGGGGAGCGGGCCAGCGTGCAGCGGGTTGCGGGAGAGAAAGGTGGTATGATATATCAGGGACCTCCGCTAGGCAGAGGCTTCGATATATCGAGCCCCCACGCTAATCAGAGGACTCTTGATACATCAAATCCCCACATACGCCTGGACGGTCCGCGTCGGGTGTGGGCGTGATTGAACACTCTTCAAATAGGTCTTGTCCAGGTCATGAAACTTGACCCCCGGACGTTTGCGTTCCTTTTTCTTCTTATGCTGGATACCATCTTCGCCCTGAAAAAGGTGGGTAAGATTTTGAATTGGAAGCAGGAACACATACAGCTTCGTGGCTCCGATACCACTGTCCAACCATAACCATACTTTCCATTGTAGTCGCAGTCTGGCGGCCACGATATGGACTATTAAACCAGGTGAGCATCGAGTTGGTGCGTTCATCTACCATGGAGTTAATTGTGATAGAAAAGATCTTGACTGCAAGAAACTACGTTCAAATCAGTCCCAGCAAACAATTGAGATAATGTTGACGCACCCCGAGGACACGGGAGAACTTATGAGACTTAAGCTGATGCCAGTATTCTAGCGGCGGCGTTGAGCGGGAGGTACTTGCACTGTCAAACGGCCACTCGCGACGCCAGAATGCATCGAACTGCTGTTCAAATGCGGACACTGCAGCAGCCCCGTCCAAGTCCCAGGGAAACACATCCAGAGTGAATGCAGCGCCTTTCGCTGCGCGTTTTTTGAACGCGCGCTCCAACTCCGGTTTCATGAGACAGAGGAGGAAGTGACGCAGACGACGATATAGAGAAACGCCCTGCGTCCGCGGGCAGGGCAGTGTGGTGGTGCCAATCGGAAGAGGGCTGGCAAGCTCCGACCGCGGTGGGATTTTTCGTGCTTCGGCGGCGTTGGTGAGAAACTCATCCTCGTTATAGCCTGCTCTAGAATCAGCTTCTGTCCCAAATGCATGACAAAAAAACACACGATTATCGAGGATGAATGCAACAAGATAGAGGTCGTTCGCAAAGAATTCAGAGAAGCGTGCATTGAGTATACCACTGACGCTTCCCTTGAGAGATTTCGTGATGCCAGTCTCGTTGGTGGGCTTTTTGAACAGGATGCTCAACGCTCCACACGAAGCGAGCCAGAGAATATACACGTCAGAAGCGTTGCTCTGTGCGGCCTCAAGAGACCACAGTGACCGGATGAGCGGTGCAACGATAGCCTCGTACTGCTCCAGCTTTGCCTTGAACACGCCCAATTTCCCGTTGACCGCGTGTTGATAGAGGGACTGGATAGGCTTAGACTAAAAGCAGAAGGTTTCAGTGCCGGAATTTCATAAACACAGGCACATACCGTAAACTTGATTTTTTTCTCCTCAACGCAAGCTTGGATGAGCGGGATGCATGGAGAAAGAGACATCGCAGACGACCAATTGGAACCGAAGCGAGTCTTCCCTGTCTTCTGAAGTGCGAGGATCTTCTCACCTTCCGATTCGGCGGCGGACTTTAATGCCGCGACGGAGATATTTGACTTGCTGAAGAATGATATGTTTTCTTGAGTTTGGAGATTGGCTGGGAATCTCGAATCAGTATGAAAAACCTTGACAAAAGGAGACTGACGTCGCGAAAGTAGAGAAGTTTTGTTATGTCTCCGATGGTGTTATGTATGTGGTGAACAGCGTCACGGCAGTTGAGAACGTGGGGGTACTTGGTGACGATCATCTCCCGGGCCAGCTTAGTTACGGACGTGCTATCGGAGACGACCGCTGAGACGGTATCCGGGCCAATAGCCTCGATGGTCTGGAGAAAGAACATCAGTATCGACTCGAAGTAACAAAGGATACACAATGAATATACCTCCGACACCCGATCCGAAACCCAGATGGCCGTATGTCGACTTTTATCACCCTTGTGCGCATGGAGAAAGAACTCCTCCCGATCTGGAGTGAGCCCGTGGACGGTGTACAGCGACTGGTTACCGCGCATTGACGTCCCATCGAAAGAGATGGTGTTGTGCTCCTCAGAGCCCAACGCCGCCACTGTCTTTCTCCTACACTCTTCCGCCTCGCGCTTGATCTCAATCTGGAGCTGGTCTGCGGTCAGTGGCGTCCAATTCGGATTTGCGCACGTCGCCATCTGCTTCCAGACCTCCTGGTCAAAGACATTCGGCGTAACGCCACAGACGGTGACCAGCTGGATCTGCAGTAGCGCCATACCTTGGTTATAGGCGTCCCAGTCCTTCTTTAACTGCTTCTTTCCCTCCTTTCTCAACGGCTCAACCTGCAACCGAGGCTGCTTTGGGTCTCCAGTCCCACCCGTCTTCTCATTCTCCTCCCTATCGGCCTTGACCTTCACACTCAGGGACTTAGTCCCCAGCTCTTTCCCCGCCTCCAGCGCCCAATCGAGGTAGTCCTTTTTCATGTCCGGACAGTTGTTGGCCGCGTGGGCATAGACACGATCCTTGTTTGGGGCGCCGGAAAACTGCTGTCTGCACGCGACACAGCGATGGAACGGCCTGTCTTTGCCAGTGCCGAACGCTTTCTCGGTCCATCGATCAACAAGCTTGTCGAGGAGCGGGTCTTTGCGGCGCCCGGACGTACGGGTAGAAGCAGCGGGTGTCTGTACTGGATAAGACTCTGTGTGAATGAATGCGTGTACAAACGAAGCTCACCGGTGTGATCTCCTCGATGTCCGAGTCTGCCGACGGAGTTTTGCGCTTGAGATTTGTCTGGACAATCAATCCCTCGTCATTCTTGGTACTCTTGACAGCCGCGCGTCGTACCTTTGTGGCTGAACTGTCAGCAGGAGCAGATGATGTGTCCAAAGAAGCAATCGGCCTAACATAAATCAGCAATGAACAACGGAAATGTCCACGCGAAGACGTACATTCCGTGCCTATCCATCAGCTTGTTGAGGTCATGGATTCTACGTACCAGCGCGCCAACGTAAGTTGTCCCTTTGATCCCGTCTGCCTCTGCATAGAATTCCAAGAATTGGCAGACAAGATCAAGTCCGTGCGGGCCGCATACAAGCCGTTGAGCCTCATCGGCTTCGGCACATTGGAAAGCACGTTCCCAGCCACGATTGGCGGAGAACCAGGCCCCTTCCTCGGCGTCAATCTCGAGTGTCGCGAGAAAACGGAGTGGGCTATCCGGTGGCGCGGTCGGGAGAGTTTTGGGAAGGAGAGAGATCCGATTTTTCAGGACCCGGAGGAAGAGGGGAAACTTGTCGACAAGCTGGGCGTCATCGAGCATCTTGCAATACCACCAGCACAGTCGGAGCGGCAAAAATTTGCTTTGACAGCCTGAGATTCAATTGACAGCTTCTTGCAGTGTTGATGGTGTCAATCCCACGGAGCCAATCTCCCGTACCATTGTTTCGGGTTTTTTTCCCGAACTTACATTTTATACACCGACTCTCTGAGGGTCCTTGTAACTTACATGTAACTTACAGCCCAAACTTACACATGTAAGTTTGGATTCCCAAACTTACGGAACCCTAGCATCATGCGAAGCGAGCGAAGCAGGCGGGGTGTTTGGACCTGGGGGTGGAACCAAACAACTACATCGCCGCGTCCGCCACTGTACTTCTCCTACTATCATGTCTACGCAAGAACATGAGGAGAACGTCACTGCTCTGTCTAATTTCCTACTGCTACACGCGGAACCAGGAATCACCGAGCCACCCCCCATCCCTCTGAGTCTCGATGGACTTCCTGCTGCGGTGTATCTTGACGCTGCGCTACACTACGTCGAGCAGTATCCCTTTAACCCCGAATTCTACAAATATAAGCCGAAGACCAGGGAGCCGTACTCGTATACGGCGGATTCAGAATGGAAGGAGAAGGCGAGGGAGTATTTGCAAGCTTGTATAAAGGTCGATCGCAGCGCCCTCGCACCCCTCCGGACCTCCGGCTCGTATGACGCCGCCCATGAGCAGCAGGAATTCGTTCGCAAAATCGTCTTCCCGCGTCGTTGGAAGTTAGAAGAGCTGGCGTCCGAGATGCTCGCCCTCGTGGAGTTCGGTGCGTTCTTTCGTCAATCAGTTTATCAGTGTCTGAGATTGTGGAAGTTCGGTCGGAGACCCGAACAGCCTCTGCTGTCTTGACCCCGATGGACACTGGGCTACCAAGGAGCCCGACCGTTGTGGACCAGGTATCTTCAAGTTCCAAATCCTTGATGTCAAGCTTACTCTGTTGTCTTTAGGTCAGAATGCGTGATGAAAATTGCCGCCTGACCGGCGTCGGGCGTGTGAAAAGTCGTACTACCGCTGAAGAGCTAGTGCAACGCCGAAAAGCGAGGCAGGCCACGGTTGAGAAACTCCAGGTGGTTCATGGACTGCCATTTCAAATGGGCAAGACGGTTCGTCATCCATTTTTTTCTCTCCTTTCTATGCTCTGACTTTCTGCGGATCAGTCATTTGCACTCGTTGAGGCGCTCACGGGTATCAAGTGCGAGAGTTGGGTGGCCGACAGCATTGGGAACGCCTTTTTGGCGCAGCCGCCGGTGCATGGACTCTTCGGGTCCTTTCGGATTTATCTCGAGTGGAAGGCCGATGGCCAAGTACAGTGTTTTCTTTTCAAGTGAAGCAGTGAATGAGTATTTGATCCAGATCATCATCCGTGGCCGCACCGGCGCAGGAGACCCCGACCTTTTTTTGGAGATGATCGTCAACGACCGCCACCGCATGTGCGACCAACCCGGAGAATTCCTCGACACTCCTGTTCGGTCCTGCTTCAACCCCGCGATCGCCGACATTGATCAAAAATATTTTATTCTCCATAAGTTTGTGGGAGATATCGTTTGGATGTGCGGGGGCGCAGAGCCGGTCTCCGATGACGAAGAGGACGACGAGGAGGACATGGTTGTGTCGGACATCAACATCGACACGTTCCTAGAAAAGCTCCGATCCCCGGCGATGGATTTGGTACCGCGGGAGCAAGAAATGATGTTTGGGTCACGTATGGTGCTAGTACAAAAAGACACGGTTTGGGTGTAATAACTTGCTGTTAGCCTATTGTATTTTTTTTGTTTTGATGTCAGAAGTAGAGCCAGGCGGGGAATGCCCCCCCCCCCCCCCCCCCCCCCCCCCCATCCACAATATATATAAAAATAGGAGTTTCAACAATTGTTTTTGCTTGCGCATCATTCTAAAAAAATCTTGATCCCGGTGTCAAACGATAGCTTTCCTTGCCCCCTTCATTTCTTCCCATACCCCCGTACCCCATTTCCACCCCTTCACTTCACATCAGGCCCGCCGCTAGGCAGCTTTTTGAAAATCCCCGGTGTATACATTTCCCACCTCCCGCCCCTGGACACTTGATTTCTCTACTTGCCCCTCCCATTCTGGCAAAAACCTCTGTTGTATCTTGTAGAGGATATGGAAGACTACATATTCAAATTTGAGACCTCCCGTATTTTTCTTGCACACACTACACTCAAGATACTGCTGGACTGCAAAAACACAGTATATTTCACGCCGCTAACAGATTTACCGCCAGGTACTTGTTCAAATTATAAAAACTTTTTGGCCATCCTTGAGCATGCCTTACCCCCATGTGTGATTTTTCTTTTCAGATTTTTCGGGCAATATTTCGTTGAGAATGGTGTTTAGGAAACTGCTGAGGAGGAGGCAACATGCAGAAAAGCATTCAAAATCAAAGCCCGCCGCTGATTATGTGATATGAACGCGCTACATGAGTGCCGGAACTCATATCATCACCTCATATAACATCCCCCCTTATATTGCTGCCTTATATAACGCTCCATTTATATTGCCAACCCCATATAAGATCTCAATCTGTAAGAAACTCGACGCCGCTGGCACCAAAACCGACGCCGAATTTCTCTCCCTTCCGCTTTTCTTACCCATGCGTGCGATCCCCAAACTCACCTCCTGTCCAAATTATTTATCCTGTTCTCGGGTATCCTTCCACAACTTGGCAAAAATCACCAAGTTTTATATCAACATCCAGGGTGTAGGTGAGTACCAAATCTGCAGTGGCATTGCGTGGACCCTTGGAAATTCTTCCATATTTTTTCGATAACTTTCATCCATCGCTCGCAACGAAAAATCGTTGTGACTTGTCTTTTTAGTCGGCAGGCGTTGAATAGTCCGTGACGTGAGACCTCGGCTCCGAGATTGATAGGAGATCAATCCACCGGGCCGTTGTCAATATTTTCTCCTTCCACACCCAACTCGCCAGCCGGCGCTTCCGCATCAATCCACCGCCCTGCTGCTCTCCCCCGCCCGCTGTTTTGTCCTCGCAGCAACCCAACGCCTCTGGCGCTCCACCGACCATGCTCTTCGTTCTCACCGCCGCCTGCGCTGCCGCCCTCGGAGCGTCTCCCTCACACCTCCCTTCAGATTCCATTGTATCTCCGTCGCTGCCCTTGCCCTTACCCGCCATTTTCGGCGGGACTACTCTGGGTTCCAGGCGTCCCCCGCAGTCCTCGCGCACTTCCCAGCCCTAGTACCTGCGCCTACGCACTGCCAACTGGCCGCTGCGCTGTCTCCTCGGCACACCGCCGCCTTGTACATCCTCCCCGCCTCACTAATTCACTCCAACCGCCCGCGCTGTCCTATCCGCCAGCCTAGCACATCCATTTGTGCTTACGTGCCACCAGCCACCGCCTGCGCTACCTCGTTCGGCCGCCGCTCGCCGTTCTTTGGCGCGCTCTACCCCACCGGCCTCTGCACACTCTCTGGCCCCAACACAGACCCGAGCGAGCTCCGGCTGCTCATTCCTTTCCGCAAGCCCGTCGACTTTGCTGTACCCACCCCGCCCCATCCACCTACTTACTCCCCAGTCGCCACCAGCGCCACTATGCGCTTCGTCAACGTTCTATCCCTCTCCCCCGCACCCCCGTCGACCCCCGCGCGTCCTTCACGGCCACCTCTGCTTCCCTATTTCGACGCCGCGCGCCGTCTATGCGCACCCGCCCTACGTCGACCCACCCGCTCCCGCCGCTTGCATTTGCCGGCTGTCGAATCCAGCCCTTCCTCGGCACCATACGCGTCCGCCGAGCACCCCCCACAACCTACCCGCATAGCGTCCCGGTCTTTCGCTATCGTCCGCTGACGGAGCGCCTCTCGATCTTTTCCTAGTAGGCAAAGCTTTTTTTTCTTTCCATTATTCTATCTTTTCTAATTTGTATACAGGTGTACTACGATCCTAAAACACTCCTTGCGTCCCGTGGCCCTCGCCGCTTTCTCCACGTCGCTACCATTCGCATCGGAATCGTCACTGTCGACGATACCCTATTATCTTGGGCTCAGTTCTGTGGGCAGACTGGTGGCTGTACACAAAAAAACATCCAACCCAGAACGGAAAAAATGGGTTGGATTTTTTGTGCACAGCCACCAGCCTGCCCACAGAACTGAGCCCAAGATAAATAGGGGGAAGGCGACATGCGATCCATCGTCCCCTTCCACATCGTTCGGACAGCCCCCTGTCGTCGGACTCGATCTCCAGAAGCTGAGCTGGTTGCGCACCGTGCACCACATCCGAATATTTGGTTCGTTGAGTACTGCATGCTGTGACAGAGAAGCGTGGATGGGGAGGAAGATGGAGAAAGAGAAAGGGAACTCACTGTGCGGTGACTGGCGATTAGAGTCATATTATAGAGGTCTCTGCAGCGATTTTGTTCAGTGTAATCTTGACAGATGGGAAAACCTAAAGTGCGGGATCTGGAGGTATCCCGAATGCGCATACCTAAAGTGCGGGATCTGGAGGTATCCCGAATGCGCATAGGAGAGAGGGGACCATGCGAGTTCCGAATTCGGGAGCGCACACCCGCGAGATGAGTCTTGGATGGATTCATATCGTTGAATAGGGGGGACGCTGAGCGGGGATGGAAGATTGAGATTTAATAGCACAGAGGCGCCATAGACGGGGAAGCAAACTCGCTGGATGGAGGGCAGACAGTCTCTGGGTTTCTAGACGCATTGCCGGCGTTGCTAGTTCTGGACAGATGAAAAATCAGTTGACGGTGTATGGGTGCACACTCGAAGGTCGTACAACATTTGGCCGGTACCGCGTACAAGGGATGCGGAGAGTCGCCTGAAGAAGGAGAAGCATTTTGAGGCTCAGGGAACATTTGTGTTGAATTCCTGGAACCGTGCTTCTCCCACGAAACGAATCCTAATCCAGCCGCTAAGCATGAGGCTGCACTGCGGGTCGAGATGCATAAAGAACACCTGAGAGCCAGAATGAAGGTCAAGACAATGCAGCCCGCTAGTAGGAGCAAGTGTTTGTGCTCACGCCTGAGCGCTGGCGTTGTCGTGGGAGAGCGCAAGAGACGCTGCTCCGATCAGCGGATCAAATCGTATCCCTTCTTCCTCTTCCTACCATCCTCAGTCTCCAGCTCTCCGGTCTTCGCGCTCTGAGTCAGCGCGCCCCTCCTTCCGGGCTCGGACGGGCCCCGATCTATTTGTCCCTCTCTGTCTATCCTTCCGCAACATCGAAGGTTTCGGACGGCCCTATTCAGCGTGACACAACGACTCAGCAATTTTGTCATGCTCACACTGTCCTCGCCTTCCCTCGTTTCGAGGGCTACACAACATCGACCGTTGAGTTAATAGTGTCTCTATGCTCCTTGCTATCCCATGATATCGCAAGAACTGATCGCGCAGCATCTCCATTCTTCATAGGTGATTCCACCGTCTCCACGCCTCATAACTCGACAGTCTCAGACGCAGCGTTCAACCTGTTCTTGAGCATTGACCTTTCTCTTCCTGACCACCAGTTGAATGGGCGCGCAATGAGAATCTCGAACACCCAACATTATAGCCGGGACTTGGAATCTGTCTTTAGTCGACCCGCTCGTCTTGCGTGAGCAATGTTTCGCGAAGATTCTGTCGCGGACCGTCTGGGATCCTCATGCTTCCAGGCCAGGTCTCCGAGGCGTTTCTCTGGCCGGATCTCGTGGCTACCCTTCCCTAATTGACCTCTCCATCGGCATGAGCTTTTCTACAGATGCCCATTTGCTCGGGTAACATTCCTTTCGCACAATACCCCGCCGAACGCACCACACTCCCTGAACACGAACTAACCTGCATTCAATTCAACACGCATGCAGGCACACAAAGTCAGCCGAATCCGGCGGCACCCATGCCAAAGAGGGAGCAAGAGGGGCTGGCGGGAAGGGAAGTGGCAGTTTGCGGGGTCTAGCATGTATGTACATTCCTGGACCACTAGAACTTGTGACCGCGAATTTTCACACATGCTTAGGTGCGTGATGGTCTCCTTCCTCCCAAACCACTCCTCTGATGGATCCCCTCATTGGTTGGTCTCGCGTTTCCGTTTTATTTTGCATCTTCTGGGTGGAGAACAGGGTATTCATTCGATGTTCTTGGCTTAAGCAGAGTTTTCTATCCTCTGTCTCTGCAAGACACAACGTGTTCATAGAGAAACTCAAACCTGACCGCAGTGTCATTTTGCACAGGTGTGTCACGCTTTACCCAGCCCATGGTGTTCCTTTCCTCACTGTCCTTCACGCAGGATTCAACACGATAAACACCGGATGTCGTTCAAGGCACACAGCCTTCGCGCAACAGAGGCTGCTCAAGTTGTTGGCGAACTGGGGTTCGACTCCCCGCGTCCGAATGTTCGGGGCTTTGAGTTCTTTTTCTTCCCATCCCGTGGCTTGTCTAACGAAACACTTACGCCAGCCTAATCCAGCCCAATCGGGCTCCCGACATACGCATTAGATTCACTGTTTCTACTATTGATCAAATCCAACTCTGGCTTATTGAGCAATGACCGACTCTTCTCGGCAGCGCATCCGTAACCTCCGCGGCCATGTCAGGTTGATACTTCCAAGACGCATGCTCCTTTGGGCGTCTCGGCGATCTATCTCGGACCGTGTCAGCACGTCTAGATACCCGCGTTTATACTCGGGGAAATTTCCAGCTCGTTCTTAATGACTTCGAGTACTAGCCTCCGCACGTCTGTTTGGGTGTGCGCCTTTCTCATATTTACCTGTGTGTCCTTTGCCCAGCAGCCAGATTTCAGTTTAGGTTAACCCATCGCTCATTTTCTCGAGGACTTCACACAGCAAGGACCATAGAAGATAATCGGACGTGGTGTATGTATGCCACATCACCAACGCCGACGAATCTGACCCAGCACCAATATAACGGTTGGCAGCACCAAGCACCTTTTGTCTGACAGTCAAGGATGGTTGTCGCTCCTCCACCGGTTATCTGTAAGTTTTTCCAATCAACTCTATCTTGATTTTACCATCCACTTCCCACTTTCATGGCTACTTCACACAGAAACAAACAGTACTCGCAAATCGGATGTGAAGCACGGAGCACCCTCCCCGCGTCCAAATAATTCGTTCATTTTCTTTTTGTCTTTTGGTTTCATCCCACGGGCTAGTCCTGTCAAATGACACACAAGAATAGGAACCAGCAAATAAATATATTACCGTCTCCACATTGGAGCATGAAATTTCAATCTATTCTCTTGACCAGTTCAGAAAGGAAAACGCAACTCAAATAATCGGCCTTCTCTTTTTTTAATCTCTAGGTCCGGTGCGCCGATCTCGGTCTTCCCTCGAAACCTCTCCAACACTTACACCCAATACAAAGCTTAGGCAGGTAGATTATCGGACGTGGTGCTAGGAGCACGGCCAGCATTATTGACAGGCATTGCGTGCGAACATGGCAGTCACTGGAAACCGGGGTTCGACGCCCCGTGTCCCAATGGGCTTGCAATCATGTAATATCATATTTTTCTTTACTTCTTTCCCCACCCGCTTATAGGCATTTACAGACCCTTTGGGAATTCCCGATACCTCACCAGGGCCCTGTCTACCGAAGCAACCACCCTTAGTTCGGGTGCGCCAGGCCGGCCCAGCGTATGGAATGACCATCCCGTTGAACCAGGCGTGAAACTCTCCAGAATAATCTGACAGCCGTAATTTAAATCCCCGCGAAGTTGGTTCTTTCAACCTTTTCTTCGAGCGCATACACTTCATGCAGCACTCAACAGGATAAATTATCGGATGTGGAGCACGCAGCATGACTAGCACTGTTGACGGGCACGAACATAGCAGTTGCTGGCAGACTGGGGCTCGACTCCCCGCTCGAATGCACACGGTTGTCGTTTTTTTCTTCTTTCCCCCCGTCTCTGATCCTCCAGCGCGATCAATGACCTCTAGTTCACGTGTGGAATCCAGAAATACTTTGCACGATATCAAGCCTCTGTTCACCAGTTCACTGAAATATTCACACAGCGCATGACCTACTGAAACGGAACGATTGAGTCACGGTGCAATTTCGCCGACCCATGTTTACTTCCTCACCGACATCACACAGAAACGAAGAAGCCTAGCAAATCGGACGTGGTGCGCAGAGCACAGCCAGACTGCTTCAGTCCTTCAGATATCTAGTTTGCCGGCAAACTGGGGTTTGACTCCTGTGTCTGAATGTACAGGCGCGTGTGTTGCTTTTCTTTTCTTCAGCGGAAGTCAACTAAGAAAGTGCGCCCGCCGCACCACTCCCAGCATCCTCGGCAAAATTGCATCGAACTCAGCGGAACGTGTGAGATGCTGGACTCACTTGGGCCAACTTTCTTTACCTCTTCAGCTGGGACTGCACAAGACAAGCAATCGGACGTGGTGCACAGCGCACCGCGTTTCTCTCAACCTGTTGAACTCTCTTGACCAACGTGCAATGCAAATCCGCACGAAATTCACTCAGGTGCGTTTCTTTGTTCTTCCTCCCTGGAATTTAACCCACTCATTCCTCCCATACGGCTCCTGAACGACTCAATAAGATAAATCATCGGACGCGGTGCTGGGAACACAGCCAGCTTCTATTTGTGCTTTCCATCGCCAGTCCCATGTTGCTAGTCTCACCTAGACAGACGCAACAACAATTCCAACTCGTACCTCGTTTGTTGAAGTCTGTTGGTTACCGCGTCTGGTCGCGTTAGAATCTGCTGACCCTTCCCGACTGTCAAGCCCATGCATATATAAAAAAGGGTTTACAGCCCCATGGGTGCCGTTAAGGCTATGGGGAAGGGGTGGGCCTCGAAGAGAACCCTTTATGGTGGGTGACTACAAACTGATGACAAAGGGATACTCTGTATGGTTGATGAATGTGGCACCTTCGCTGGTACATCCTGACCAAGCTGGATTCATGAAGGGTAGGAAGATTGAAAACCAGGTTAAACTTGCAAAATTTCTCTTGAACTACGCAGATGCCGCAGAAGAGGATGGGGTCATAGTGTCCCTGGACCAGGAGAAGGCCTACGACCGCATTAACCACTCCTAGTTACTACGTGTACTACAGAAGATGGGCTTCCCCAAAAAGTTCTGCAACACAATCAAGAGCCTTTATACCAACGGTGAAACCAGTAAACCATTCATGGTCACTCGTGGCATGAGACAAGGGGATCCACTGTCCTGTTTATTATTCAATCTCGCTATTGAACCCCTGGCCTGCTTAATACGAACTTCAGATCTCAAGGGAGTCAGACTACCAGGAACCAACCAAAACCTGGTAGTGTCGTTGTTTGCGGATGATACCTCGATATACCTTTCATCCCAGGACTCATTAAAGACACTCTGGGAAATTCTGAGCCTGTGGTGTGCTGCCTCAACGGCAAAATTCAACCAAAATAAAACGGTAATTCTACCTTTCGGGAGTGCTCGGTATCGAGCAAAGGTGTTACGCGAAAGACGGATCAACAGCCGGGACCACATTGGTGGAATCTCGGAGTCCATCAAAATCTTGCTGGATGGACAGACATGCCGAATATTAGGAGCATGGATTGGGAACGGGGTCCCATACATTACACCCTGGCCAATAGTGGTCGAAAAAATTGCCAGTGGCCTTGAAGGATGGAGAGTTACAACACCAAGTCTTGAGGGCAAACACCACATCATAAACATGGTCATCGGAGGTCAAACCCAGTACCTGACCAGAGTACAGGGCATGCCCAAGGAGATTGAAGAGACACTGATACGAATGGAACACGTCTTCCTATGGGAAGGAAAGCCCGCTCGGGTGGCTCATGAAACCATGAGTCTTGACCTCCTTGAGGGGGGAAGAAAATTCTAGACATTCCGGCCAGAAATGAAGCAATTGATCTTTGGATGCTACAAGCTTATCTCACACAGGGAGACGACCATCCATTGTGGTGTTATTTTGTGGACTATATCCTGGCAAACTTCCTGGAAAAGAGCTACTTGAACATTAGACCTGGTGAAATTCACAATGTGTTTCTACAGGAGATCCACATCCCAATATCGAACAGAACACCTCTACCCGACGAAATTAAACGAATGATTCTGACAGCACGAAAGTACAACCTGAAATTTATGGGCTGTCAATAGCCAACGAAGTCAAACTCAACATGCCAATTTGGAGACATCCAGCGTCGAAGAAGCATGAATACCAGCGGGCCAAGCGGCGGGAGTCGGCCAGATGCCTGATATTGAACCATAAAGTCAGAACGGTTCAAGATGCCCTTAAAATCGCAAGTCGAAGAACAATAAACCTGAGGAAACCTCACCAGATAAATCCTTCAGGAATAGGCGGAAAAACTGTGGCTGCCCACTATGCCTTCGAGATCGAACAGTACTCGATTGCGACCATCCTGGGCAATGTGTTGAAACTGCGAAGATGTTGATCGACAGTATTACACCGAAATGGAACCCCACCGTACCCAATCTTGACTTCGGTGACGAGCTTACCCTGACAGATGAGGAGGTACAACTCAATGAAACGGCAATAGAGCCAGACCGGGTCATGACGTTCGATCCAAAATTCAGTTTGGTTGACATCGAGAGTGGATTCCGCATCTTTGCCTCTGAGGAATCACTTAATGAGGTCCCAGCTAGAAGGTATCAAACTCCTGGAGAAACACTGAGCACGGTGACATATTTTTTACACCCAATTATTCTCAATGCCGGTGAATTTGGGCCAAGGATTGAGTTGAAGATAATGAGGGTATCCAACGGTGCACAAGCCAGTATGAAACTGTCCCTCACGTTTGATAGGGCGAAACTCCGTTGACATTTTCGACTGCACTCTTGGGAAGCCTGCTGCTGATATTGCAGAACAGCAAGCAAAACATTCCCTTCTCATCTGCACCTCATCCGAATACTTAGCACGAGTCTTGGTGAAGGAGAGGAAACATTACAAGAATGACCTCCTGGACGCTAACTTCCGAGTTTTGAAGGCCGTTGTGGCCATGTTGAATGAGAGAGTTGCGAGAACTCAATTCAAGAAGGTTTCCGAAAATCCAGCCAAGATTCTATTCCAAGAAATAGTACATCCAGTCGAGATAGACCCTGGGGTAGACCTAATGTTTGAAAACCCAGGAATGATGTTGTCCCGGGGATCTCAAAGAGTGTTCACAAATATTATATGCTCCCTATGGGTGAAGCCTTACCGAAAATTCACTGTTGTGAATCTCGACCTATTTGATGCGCTGTAGACAAGATATGCAGCTATACACCATCTGATTCAATGATTTGGAAATCGATACGATCCACCACTCTGCAACGACGCTCACGGGAGTTTTACTGGAAATGTATTCATAACACCTTCAGAGTGGGAAGTTTCTGGTCCCATTTTGAGCACCTGGAGCGAAATGGGACCTGCCAGGTGTGCACGCGATCGAGAGCTTAGAGCACATTGCACTGGAGTGCAACTCACCGGAACAGAAGTTAATTTGGGCCCTCTCGAAACAGCTATGGTTGAAAAAATATGATACTTGGCCAACCCTGAACTGGGGATTGATCTTGGGCTGCAACCTGGTGAAATTTAGGTCTCTATCTCGCCACGAAATGCCAGACCGCCAGAAATAATATTATGTAAAGAGACTGCGGTCGGTATAGACTGTCGCTTATGTAATCAAGATCTTACCTTATCTGGAAATTTCCGTCAAATTCATATTGTAAAGGCTACCAACTACTGTACACATCACTCATAAGTACAAGTTATGCCAGGAATCGCCATGGCCCCACCCCCAAGTGGATCCTGGCTTTTTGCCTTCCATCTGTGCCCCCATCTGCCTTTTTGCCTCCCATCTGAGACCATCTGTGATTCCACTTCTAACAGGTTACAGGCCCCCACCTACCACTCTCTACTACTACCCATATCTTGCAGCTTCTGCCCCTTTTCTCATCTACAGGTGGATTCACCCTCTGCCTCTTGTCTCTTCTCTCTGCCCTCATTGTCACAGTCACACGTCACATCAGTAACCATGGCACCACCCACCATCACGAGTATATACAAGAAGAGTGGGAGTGGGACTCGCCGAGTCCCACTCCAGGTAAGCAGTCCCGTCCACAGTGGGACTCCATCTGCTTGATGCGACTCCAGTGCAACTCGATAATCTTGTCAGATCAAGCAACAGATCAAGGTGTCTGACAGTATGTCCATTGATGTCCGACCTGCATCATTTTGATGCGTGCAGACCTCGTTCACACGCTCCGTGTTCAGTAAGATTTCTCATGGCAGACACGCACGGGAATGGATTGAATATTACAACGTATTTATACATTACTCGGAGGAACAACTAAACAGGAAGTCCGTTCGAGTGCAGCAGAATCGTCGCGGAAAACAATGGAATGTTGCAGAAGGACAGGCTTGGAATCAAAGTGGAAGGGAAGTGGGAGGCGGGGTTGTCGAGCTGCGCGTGAACACGGACTTGTAGTTCCAACAGGAAGGTGTAAATTCACAACCAGAGTGTTAAGCCTGTGACAATTTTGTGCTTGTAGATAAATTATATTTCGATTGTGTTAAACTGAGCCCTGTGCCAAGTCATTTTCGACGTTGGGATGATAAACTACGATGAAAATGGAAGTTGAATTCCCGTGGCCATCGCGTGAAGTTGCAATAAGGAAGTCGAATTCCTGTACTCGCATCACCATGAAGTTGAATTCCCAAAACACCTCCCACAGTTTCAGAGAAGTGGAATTCTCAAAGCCGAAGGTAAAACAGCGTCTAATGTTTATGTGACCTTGAAACTCGCTGAGTGACCTTTCTGGATGGGTTTCATGGACTCACTTGGTCCCTTTTTTTGGTTGGCCTTGCATCAGCTGCATTGGGGTCAGTGACACAACTAGATTGGGTGCACCTGCATTTCCCAGTAACAATATTCTGCTCGTCGAATGCAAGGTTGATATCTCGAGGGGCAATATCGTCGTCCTCAGGCTGGGGATCAACTACATTCTCATTTGCAATCGATTGGTCAGGTTCTGTGCCCGGGAAGGGGGGTAGACAGAGGAGGCGCAAGGCCGGGTAGCTCTTGAGACAGCCACAAACCACTCCAACGAGCCTGTGATTTTTTTTAACCCTTCCTATATTGACCATGAGAGACTTACAAGGTGATTCTCCATGCCTGATTCGATCCCATGAACCAACTCCCCTGGACCTAATGCTGAGGCCACAAGATCAATGGTGGGTGAGCTGATATATTCCAAGTCGTCCGCAGATTGCTTGCCAGAGATATGCAGACCATCGTGGAAAGTATAGTTGATGTATTCAGCTGGGGCAGGGCCGGCATCCGCGAACATTGAAACGGGAAGGTCAGAGTTCATGTTGGCCCGGAATTCGTGCAAAAATTTGTACCCAATCCATTTGAGTTGAACATACTGAATAAATCATCTTGAAGAGAAAACGGAAAGAAATTCAAATCTTGGACTGCATCTGAGATTAATTTAGATCTCAAAAAGAGATATGATTTTGAGGCTCACATTGGTTGGGGTGATTCACTGTACCCAAATCATCAAGGAGCACATTCTGGTTCGTGTTTGCATTGAACCTGCTGTTGAACTCCGTTACATGGTCTGGTGGAAGAACACCTAGGACACAGTGACCCGAATTCAATTCTGGTACTGTATCTGTGGGCAGTTCAAATCCAAAAAGAATCAGCAATTTCGAGACTCATGTTGAAAGACTTGATTGAGTTAAATCTGTTCCCCAAAGCCGTGATTTTCAGATGGTATGAATGTGTCAGCTGATTTCCAGGGTGAGTTGTGAAATAACAAATTACATACCATTGACATGGACAGGTGAATTGCTTTCGAAAGCTGTAGGTTTGTGAAGGGTCAATTCGGGCATCACGAGAGCCTCAGCAACTCACCTTGAAGTCCAACATCTAAATGGTCATCCATCGTCCCCATTCTGGCACCATCACCCTCATCAGCAGCATCCAATGGGACGTCATCGCCAACAGGATGCTCGCTAGGTCTCCTACCCTTGAGGCGAGCACCGGCTAATCTGCTATCTCTCAGCCGTTGGATCTCCTTGTCAATTTCGGCTCGGCGAACAGCCCACTCGCGACAGATTGACATCTCGGCTTCGACATCCTTCCAAAGCGCAATAATCTGCTCTTGGAGATCAGTACGGTGCCAGTCGAGTTTCATCTTGTCCTGCATTTGTGCTTCAAGACTTCTCTGCCGCTCAAGGGATGCCTTGTTTTCCTCTGCACCGCTGTTGCGCTCCTCCTTGAGGGTGTCATAGCTGGTCAACCTTATGAGCTTCCCATTTTTGGTGTTGGCCTGAGAGCTTTTCGCGCTGGGCACTTCCATTCCATCGGTTTGGCGTGACACCATCATGCTCCATCAGCGCCAATTCCTGGGCTTTGATATTATCTCGCTCTTATGCCCTGCAAGAGAGTGAGAAGACGGACAAAATGAGCGGATGAAACCAACTTGAGGATCACAGTGAGAAGTCGTAAATGGGTGCCAGTCTCAGCATTGTGAGCCACATGCACACTCTCAATGTAGTTAGAGTGATTGGGTGTAATATCCCAGTTCTCTGAGGAGATTTTTGAGAGGAACTTATTGATCGAGGGGAGAATCCAGGGATTGGCGAGTTTGTGTGCATACCAATCTTCACTTTAATTAATACCATTGATGGATACAAATTTGACTTGATACTCACATTTGATTGTGGGGTCCTCCTGAGAAGTGCAGAATGTGTGCCAGTTGTCGATTTCTTCCTTGGTTTTGAACCCCAAAATTGATTTCAGATGTGCAATAACATATTTTGGGATGTTCTGGGGGAGCTCCTCAATGTGTCTTCGAAATAGTAAGCAAAGCCGATAGAAGCGAAAAACAGACAGGAAGTACTGTTCAAAATGAAGACAGCAGGTCTTGAGGCTGTTTGGAAGAAGTTCAAGAGGGTCGCTTGTCTGTATTTGACTGATTTCGGGGTTGTTGTATGTTGTGAGGAAGTTGCCAAAGCCCTGTGCCTGTGGAACTTCACCGTCCAGAATAACGGCCCAGCATGTGGCATCTGGGTAGAATGGAGCAAGCTTGAAGCGCTCCCCGGTGACATGGGATACTGCATCGAAGAATTCGGTAAAAAGCTGAGCAAAGGCCACCTGGGTCTTCGTGTCACAATAGAGGCTGGCAAGTGTATAGCCTGGGGCATAATTGATCAGAAAATGCCTAAAGGTGGATCCGGAACCTATGCTTCTTGAATCGCTCCACAATTCCAACCACCTCCCACTCATCCATTTTGCCTTCAACTTGCTTGAGTATGAAATCAATGACAAGCGAGAGGACCTGGTGAATTAGCATCGCAATTTGGGGATGCATGGTAATGACAAGCCGGAAGCCATTCTTGGACATGCGGTAAAGATGTACTGTTCACTCTTCAAAAGCTTGCCTTCTTTCGTGTTAAGGTGATGAAGTACGCCTAGAACGTGTCAATTTTCTTGTGTCGTTGAAGAAAAAGACGAATCACCTTCCCACCCCATTCTGTGAGGATATTCTGCCTTCTTTTGCATACTAATGAAATCATGAACTTTCCTGGGGTCTGCAAACACTGGACTGCTTTCTGCGACACGCTGTCCACCATAAACACTTGACGTAGAGGGTGCTGTACATTGTTCGTGAGTGATAAATCCAACAGAAACAAAGCAAGACCAAACCATTGAGCAACTTCTGGACCATAAAGCCGTAAGTCCCGTTGACTTCACTGCCATCCCAAGCTTAAACTTATCCTCTGCACTGGGTTTGGTGCTGGGATGCATCGGATGGTTATGGGGATTCCGCAGGATGACTATCGCTTCATGGTGCATGGCAGGTGATTGGTCAACAGGTATATCAATGATCATTTGGCTAGTGCATGGGCATTGTTCAATTCTGCCTGGCTTGATTTTTCCGCCAACAATATGACTGTATGCTGTGGATTGAAGAGGCTATAGGAGGCAGCGACACACGGCAATAATTTAAACCCAGTCAGCGGTGGACGGTGAGAACACAACTGGCATTCATCGTAATTGTTTTATTTGGCAATTGTCCATCATTTCCATCACAAATTGCAGAACCTCTTTGTCTACCGTTACTGACTGGGTAGTTGACCACCTTAGTATTTTTCCCTTATGGCTGAAGGACAAAGGGTCACCACTTGGGACCTATGTGGCCCGAAACGAAGGCAAGTATCCTAAGCGGCACTGGAACGGGTATGGTGAATTTACAAGGACTTTTGACGCACCCGTGAATTATTTCCGAAGGCACGCCAAAAAGGGCAGTATCTGTTCAGGCTGATTGTCGAGCGACTGGTGCTTCTAAGGTATACATAGGGTCCTAGTGGACTATTCTATAGTGTAAAATAATACATTCAACCTATAGGAGGGATATACACATTGTCATCTGGAGTGGGCTGACATGCATAGGATCAACCTCTGGACCGCAACGAGCATTGCACAACAAACCAAGGGTTACATGGTCTGAAATAAGTGCCCAGGGCCTTTGTAGGAAGCATATTAACATAGCTGGGTGCTCACCTTCTCCTCTTCACATCGGCAGCTCCTCCAAAAAATCGAGGTGTCAGTACCATTGAAATTGGGTGATTTAGTGTATTGGGCCACAGTGGGAGAGGAATAAAATTCACGTATTGTTAGCGTACATCTAGAGTTGAGGTATAGACCATCATGATGAACCATGTCAGGTCCCAGACATGTAGCTTGATATGGGGGTGGTGAACTTGGGCTGCTGGAGATTGGAGGGCAATATTTCTAGGAGTTGAGCAAGGGGAAAGCGCACAGTGGTAAAGTCTTATGTGGATGGTCCGAGGGTAGGGAACATAGCAAACCCAAAAACTCGCGAATCTACGAAGAGTTGGTGGAGAAACGGAAGAAACAAGGCCTCGATGTCAGCTCAGAGTTAAGGAAATGATGTTCTCATGTTTCGGCCTGTGGTCAAACACACCACAACTTCTGATCACGGCATCATCCACACACCAAATCCGGTATTGACGTCCTTCAGACATCATATTCCCTCTCTGCAGACAAACTTTCGCCAATGCTCAAGTGCAAAGTGATGTATTTTTCAAGTGGTCAACTACCTAGTCCGTGATGGTACATTTGGAGATATAGGCCAATAAAGATGATGGCCTCGCTTGGACTGAGTCCATTTGGAGCAGCCAATGAAATATTGTTTTCCGTGCTTGGAGGGATTCTGTGAATGTATTACGAGCCGGAAAATTCAGGGCGAGGTCACTGACATGTAGGAAAACAAGGGTTGGTGCTCCTGTTATATACCAAGCTGAAGGAAGAACAAGATGAGAGACTCCAGAACCGGAACCGGGAACCAGAGGATCGGAACTTCCGGAAAGTATATGGGGAGATAACACAACACCACAGGACAGTAGGATGTGTGTACTACCAAGGCCGGTGAAGGAAAGAAGACCGGGGAATTAACCGGAGGACGACTCAGTGCAAACTGGAGAGCAAAGCAACGTTAATTATCAAACTGAAGTACATGGCATTTTGGCTCGCACCACACACCTAGAATGATATTAACACATTTATAACAAAGGATTGGGCAAACCCACTGGTATGACCATTCATTCATGTGTATCCAGAGGTTGCAGGACCCATTTCCTAGTCATGGCAAGCTTGGAAATGGACTACTGAGGTCAGTGATGATGACCTTTCTCCAATGTGGGCGGATTGGACGAACAAAAAAAAATCCCACAAGCTGTTGCAAGAGTATTTTGTCCAATTCACCTCAACCTCACCACACGCTTCGTCGTCTGAGCTATTTGCGGCTCTTGGACAAGATTGGTTCGAACCCCTTTGGTCTACAAGCCAAAATTCTACTAATTCCGATGTACTCATGAAAAAGCAAGGTGTTTAGCAAGACGGCAACTCACGGCTGAAAGCTGCGAGCCCCAAGAAGATATGTATAAGGGAAAGATGGGGCTACATATACATGTCTTTTGGTAGCTACAAGGAATGGGGGTGGGAGGGCACAGAGAAACAAGGCCATTGAGCAGTGGGCGAGCGACAAAGGTGAGGTGATTTTCTACTGCTTGGATCCTACACAGGAGAGTGCGGCTCCTTGCTGCTCTGCAATCGATCAACTAGGGAATGTTGAGTGTCTTGCACAGCCCAGCTGCATGGAGATGGTCCCTGGCCAGGAGTGACTGAGGGCACAGCAGCCATCCCGTGTTTTGCAAAGGGCACCCGGCGCTGCAACGTCAGGATGGTGCGAGGGAGAGGGAGGAGAGGATACATTCAAACCGTGCAATATTAGACTACAGTAAAACAAGTTCTAAACTCGATTAATCATCTCGACCTTTAGTGTTTACAATGTTTACAACTTTGGATACCGCCTCCGTATACTAGATACTAAGGTTGGCCGAGGCCACCTCGACGGACCATGTGTGTAGATTTTCTTTCAGTTTTTCCCCCTCAATCGTATCCGTGTGTTCCGCTTAGCCATTTCCCTTTGATAATCTCCGAAAACCGATGCTTGGCATGTAGCATACAACTGTGAATTGGAGCAGGAAATCTTGTTTAAAATAATTCCATATGTACTTCCTGAGGACAATCTTGTTGGTGGAACCAAGGAATACCTTGAGACGAATATGGGTTACACTGCACTTTATAATGTAGGCATTCAGTCATGTCTCTTTCATGTTATTTAATTCTCTCAGCCAAGCGAACCTCAAACTACAGTTTCCACACTTCAGATCATCCACAGCCAGTTTTGGTTGGCCTGGCTGAATAATAAAATAAGGCTTGACACCTCCTACTCTCAATCGGGTGTGAAGGACAAGATTTCTCAATACTGGGTCCAGCGGCTGCACGAGAAAGCCAAATCTGAACACCACACCTATCTTACTGATTCAGCCACTCAGGACGTGAGGTTGAAAGGTACAGCACTCAAAGGCAATGCACGGAAAGCGGTCAAGGAAGAGATCAAATACTGGATACGGCTAGAGTTGTAGGCCTGGCTTCTCCAACAGCCTGATGACAACTTTGCCTCATTAGCTCTGAATGACGGTACATTTACGATATACCTGTCATCCTGACCGTCCTGATGCTCTCAAAAGCTGCCAGACTCGACCTGTGACCTGGTGTTCATTATAATATATTGCTACGAGCCAGAGGTAAGCACCTTTCCAATTAATACCACAGTATTTCCCATATGCTTTGTAGGTGTTGATCCACATCGAGATACACCGATTGAAATTCTGAATTCATACCTTTTGGGTACTGATAAATATGTCTGGCATGATACAATGGGACGACCAGAAGCAAAACCTATTTGCTGCACGATTGTCAGCGTCATCTATTCACAGCCTTTCAATACCGCCACCTCGGCTGCATTACATTGTTAAATACAACAATTCTCTCATTGGTAAACATTTCAAAATGTTGCAACAACTCAGGGTATTCTATGTTCACAGCCAATAACCCCCCCCCCCCCCTTTTCAACTCATGGAAGGCAACTGAGGAGCTTAGGGCTCTCCTCTGGTTCCCTGAAATAAAGAACATGGATGTCTACCTTGTGAGTGAAACAAATCTCGCATTTTGTCCATGCTGAGGATTAATACAGGCGGACATTAAAGTCCTTGTTGATAATGGTCTTGATCTCTGGGGACTCATAGACCCCCAGTGCATCATCGTCAAAGGAAAGCTTCACACATTCCTGAAGATATTCTCAGGTTTGGCCCAGCCATTCTCTATGCAACCAAGATATTTGAATGTTGGAAGGGTGTGTTTCAGTTGAGCACATCGCACCCAGTCATGATATAGCAATGGCTCTCACAGACATGGAGTGCTTCAAGCATATGGTCAGCAGTGGATGGTGGAAAGGGGAAGGTGAAGAGTATACCCAGGCAGGCAAGTGTATCAGATCTTTCCTGGCATCCAACTGGGAGCATCAATGTCGCCTGGGATGGTCTGAAAAGTCTAGGCTGGAAAGTGGTAAATAAATTGTTCGCCCACTATTGAATATTCTGGTCAGCCAGGAACCATTCAGTTAAGTTGCAAGTGTTTAAAAAGAGAACACTGGCCGTTTGGGATCCCACATCTGAACTGGTAGAACCAGCACCGCTTGGATCGTCTTGGAACAGGTGCAAGAGTGTAATTGCACGGTCCGGTGACTTGTGTGTTCAACGGAGTGAAATGGGACCAGCCAAACACACTGAAACCATGGCCGAAACTCAAGCAACTAGAGTGCAAAACAGGACAAACAAGGAAGCAATGACATCAGCTCAGGAGAAGAGACAACACGAGGGGAATGACCCAGAGAGTAAGTCCAATCCGGAGGAGGGAGATGGGGGGAAATGAGAACAGAGAGAATGGTGGTGATGCAATGGAACTGGATGGATAGATCAAACGAATATGTCCCTGGATATTCCAATTAGACGATTTCTAGCTCACAATGTGCTAGGTATGATTGTCCATTGCCTGTGGCATTCAACAGAATAACTAGCTGAAAATGTAAATAAGGTTTAGAATAAAGTAACCAATGTACCCAAATACCCAGTCGCATGCGGCCAGACTCTCAGTAGAGGCATTAATCTTGCTGGATAAACGACAAAGTTCCGAGTTTGTGATGGGGTTAGGATGGAAGTAGTCAGCCACAATGCCTGTCCGCTGAGGGGTAAGTCATGGTGACCAAAAGTGCTTTGTGATTTACCCAATCACCATCTGTGGCATCCACATATCTGTGAATCAGTTGTGTGACTGCTGAATCTTCCGACCACTTGACATTCAAATGGAGTGGTGCTGTTATGAGCTGAACAAGTTGGTCAGGTGAGATAGGTCCGTTCTCTCCCTTCGCAAATGATACATTGAGACCACTTGATAATGTCCAGCTTTCAAGCACCACCTGTGGCGTGCTTCTAGACAAATGGGTAAAGAGCAGGGGAACACAGAAGGTGAGAAATAGTATCCCTTGTGTCCACTATCATTATTGTCTGCAGGGTTCTCCTGAGTTTTCAAGTAAGCTTATGGCAGAGAGGAAATCAGAAACAATATGTCACTTTCTGCCTACTCCTCATCTTGCTCCAGCTGAAGAGTTTTGTTCAAAAAAAAGGTGGAAAGGAAGGCGGGAATATGGTGAAAGTCCACCTGCTGCTCTGTCTCATCTGATTACTGATACTTACTTACATACACAATTGAAACATCAACAATACTCAGCATGCTTCATTTGAGCCATTGTGAAAGATGGTGTCAAATCCAGTGTTGCAGTCAGCATGGAGTACCTTTGTAATGTACTCCACAGATTGATTTACACAGAGAACTCAAAGGATGCAGCTAATGACACACTCTGGTTGGGCATCCAGGGATGTCCGTGATGTGCCTCCAGCAATCTGAATTGGACCAAGACCGCTATTACCTGGCCGCATACAGCACAGACTTGTAGTAAATATATAATGAGTAGTTGTTGAAGGACCAATGTGAAAGCAGCAGCCCAGCTAACGTAGATTAGCTAGAATATTGTAACAAATAGGATACCAACTATCGCAGAAGTATTCACCGATTCAGGTTAGAATATGGTTCATGTTCCTGACTTACTGTGGTCATCACGTGGGAAAAGAGGTTGGTCGGCCCAGGGAGTGAGTCGGAAAGGGTTGCACTTTTTGAGTGGTCCTGTACTGAATGCGTAGACAACATCCCAAAAAGATCAACTGCCAATGATGAAGTGTGACAACTCGACAATCCCAGATTAAGAGAACAAATAATCCAGTGGAACCTTGCGTCTTTGAATGCAAACCAGGTCCAGGTCCGTGGCAAATAGGGGTGCAGAATATGTTTCTGGCTTCAATGACAAAGTTTCTTTGGCAAACAAAATTTGTCGAGCGCCTGCGGCACGCGGAATTTGGCCGTTAAGTTACGGGGAGCGTCATTTGGGTCCATGTGATACCTGTAGAGCTCTTTGAACCCTACAAATCAATGCCCTGGTCAAACTTTTTAAAATCACAAAAGTGTTGTGTATTTTCGAATGTTTTGCCTTTATCGCCTCAACAAGTGATGTGATCACTACGATCCCTCAGCAGGACTCAGGTCTTGTGCTGCAGCCAGGTCCTGACATAATCAGGAGCCAGGTCCTGTGCTGTAGCCAGGTCCTGACATAATCAGGCTCCAAGTGCGGTTTCTTTTAAGAGATCTGGAGCTTAAAGAAAATGACCTGAGGCCAGGTCCTGGGATAAGATAGGGTACATAAAAAATGCTTAGGGTACAGCGATCTGAGGTTAAGGTACACAGAAAAGCCAGGTTGGACCCCATTCCAGCCAAAACCCCAGAAAAAACCCAGGTTAAATGAGATTGAACCCAATGGGTCAAATATTTTGGTTTCTTTACATGATATGGGCCTTAAAGAAGACAACCTGGCCCCAGGTTGAAAAAACCAGGTTGGTAGCTTAGGGTACAGCAATCTGAGGTTAGGGTAAACAAAAAGTGCTTAGGATAGAGCGATCTGCGGTTAGGGTACATAAAAACCGCTTATAGTAAGTGCTTAGGGTAGAACAATCTGGGTTAGGGTAGACAAAAAGTGCTTAGGGTAGAGTGATTTGCGGTTAGGGTACATAAAATCCGCTTATGGTAAGTGCTTAGGGTAGAGCAATCTGAGGTTAGGGTACACAAAAAGTGCTTAGGATAGAGCAATCTGAGGTTAGGGTAGACAAAAAGTGCTTAGGGTACAGCGATCTGAGGTTAGGGTACATAAAACCGCTTATGGTAAGTGCTTAGGGTAGAGCAATCTGGGTTAGGGTAGACAAAAAGTGCTTAGGGTAGAGCGATTTGCGGTTAGGGTACATAAAATCCGCTTATGGTAAGTGCTTAGGGTAGAGGAATGCGGGTTAGGGTAGACAAAAAGTGCTTAGGGTAGAGCAATCTGAGGTTAGGGTACAGAAAAAAGCCAGGTTGGACCTCATTCCAGCCAAACCCCAGAAAAAACCCAGGTTAAATGAGATTGAACCCAATGGTCAAATATTTGGTTTCTTTAACATGATATGGGCCTTAAAGAAGACAACCTGGCCCCAGGTTGAAAAAAGCCAGGTTGGTAGCAATCTGAGGTTAAGGTACACAGATTGTCTTCTTTAACACGACAGGGCAAAAAAAAGTGCCAGATCAAGCCAAATCAACAAAAAGCCAGGTTGGACCCAAAAAGCCAGGTTGGACCCCATTCCAGCCAGAAACCCAGAAAAAACCAGGTCGAATGAGATTGAACCCAATGGGTCAACATATTTGGTTTCTTTAACGCGATATCGGCCTTAAAGAAGACAACCTGGCCCCAGGTTGTCGGATCAGATAGATAGACATTGTTGGGGCAGAAAGATTGAAATGCTCGTAAATCTTTGAATTTTCGGCTAATAGTATTGCAGAAATGTCTCTGACAGATGCCCGTGGATACTACTCAAGCTCTGTTGAATGAATTTGGCCAAAAATGAGTGCGATGATGGAAGCCAAATGACATGATGGTGACGCAGGTGGACATGATGTGTTCTAGTGAGTATGTTTAACATGTCCTTCACTGGTTGAACATTTCAAAATTTTCACCTTCTTTTTCAGTGAAAAATGTCGTTTATTTTTCACACATTTTTCACTGAAAAAGCAGGTGAAAATTTCAAAACATTTTCATCACTTTCTTATTTTATTTTGAATTTTTCACCTTGAATTGAGAAAGTGCTGAAAAAGTTTTAAAATTTTCACCTTCTTTTTCAGTGAAAAATGTCTGAAAAATAAACAACATTTTTCACTGAAAAAGAAGGTGAAAAAATTGAAATGCTCAACCAGTGCTTTCTGCCAAATTGAGTCAGTGTTTAGTATCTAATCTCAGAGGCATCACTTTGAGTGATTTCCACTGGTTGAACATTTCAAGTTTTGCACTGAAAATTTTGGTGAAAATGTTTTGAATTTTACAGTAATTTTTCGCCAAAAAAGTAGGTGAAAAACTTGAAAACATTTTGGTGACCTTTTTGAACCTTGTGAAAAATTTCTGAAAAAGTGCTGAAAAAGTTTTGAAGTTCAAAAAATTCATGAAGAAGTTACAAGTTTTTCACTTGGTTTTTCACTGAAAAATTGCTGTAAATTCAAAACATTTTTTCACCAGTTTTTTCACTCAAAAACTTGAAACCTTCAACCAGTGTTCTGCGATAGTTTTGGTTGGGAAATTGAGGAGGTATGCTGATTTGAAACAATCTGACTGAAAGATGACTTGAACTGCAGTATTGATTCCCTAAGGAATAAATATGTAGTTCTGGCTCTATCAACACCTTTGAAATACCTCTGACTCCATCCTCCCAAAACAGCAGCCTGTTCGGCATGATCTGGCCCTGGTAGAACATTTTGAAGTCAAACTGGGCCCCCTCTGTCAGATGGTTCAAGAAAATATATTTTTGCCATTTTCTTTCTATCACTAATTGCATGTTAATTATTCCAGAAGACTGCGCCATGTCAGAAGGTGATCCGAACAAATTCCATTGAGATATGCGCAAATTGGATGGATGATCAAAAAGTTCCAAAAATGGAAATTTTTGGCTCGCGCCTTCGGTTCCGACAACGGCTGTAACATTCGGTACGACACCTCAGGTGATGAAGCAAAGGAGTGGTGGAATGGTTTTCAGTATCTGGATCACTGTCTGAGTTGTTACTCATGCCAGTCAGGCTCATAAGCTCCGTCTTCATTTTTCTATGAGTGACCTGTGTTAATTTGTTTACTTGGGAAGAAAGCTCGTGAAAAGCACAAAAGATATTGCTGTAATAGTGTAACATCATTATGTTTCACACTACTCCAGTGTTTTTGCGTAAAATCACGCAACTCAGGGAGGTTTAGAATATTTATAGTGTAGTACCTAGTAATGGGACGGTCAAATCTTTTGCCGAGTTATGCACCAAAATGTGACAGTTTCTACCAAAACTGAGTCAGCCGATCAAAACTATTGGCCTGAATGAGGTTGGTGCAATATCTTGGATCTATCCATGGGGAATTGGCCTATATCGGCCAGGATCAAGGTCAAATGTCACTATCAATCCAATGATGTGGCAATGGGACGCATCACAGTCACGCCAGGTGGCATCGGCTATTCACTACCGACATCTAATCTACCGCATCAGAACCATTTTCGGACTCTTCGTCATCCTCGTCGTCATCCTTGTCCGCCTTGGTGGGCCTTACAGTAAGACTTCCGGGCTGTAATCCTTCCACTTCGGCTTCTCCCAATCCGCCTTGCGCTTCTCCTGCTTGGCTTCTTGCTTCTCCACCTCCCACGCCGCCAAATCAGCCGCAATGTCACCATCTTCACCTCATTCCGCTCTCTTATTCGCTTGTTCCCCTTCTTCCATGCTGCCAGCCTCAGACCGTGGGCATCCCGTGCTGCTTTCCTCTGACCCTTCCCCTCCTCTTCCTCCTTCTGCCGGCACTCATCATCAAGCGCGAGCTGGAAAAACTCATCGCCTGTGAAATATTTTGCTTTTCCGTCACCCATCTTCCTCTTCCCCTTCTGACGCGACTTCTTTGTCTCCTGGGCTTGGAGCTGGGTTTGGGCACGCGACGCGTACATCCCAGAAAGGATGACACTGGCTTGCATCTCGACCATTGCCCGCTTGCGATTGGTGTCACGATTATCTGATGCCCGCAGTGCGTCGACAAGTTCCTGCTCCCGAGCACTCTGAACAGGTCTTTCTAGCAGCTCTGCATAGCGCGAGCCAGGTTTCATTGGGGAGATGGTGAAGGGTTTGTACATGGGAGGACGGAGGAAGCCTTCAAAGGAGATGATGTCGTGAGGAATGATCCAGAGGTTGCCGACAGGCTATCGACAGCTGCCCGGACAAAGTACGGGGTTTCCGAGGAGGGTGCTGGCGTTGGGAGCTCGTCATCGTCCTCACATGGTTCAGTTATCTTCTGGTAGTCCAAGTAATCGACAATCATGCTCGACATGGCTTTAGCCGCTTGACTGTGGCACAGGAAGGGACCCGTGCGATGAGGATTCCAAGCTCGGAGCCATCATCTGGGCTGTAACGACGTCCCGATTAGAGGGATCACTCCGTCTTCTGAACACCATTCTGATGTTCTCCGGCGTCAACGTTTTGAGGTGTGCTTCCGCGTACACAGCGAGAAAATTCGACTTGTCAACAACCTCACCCTTGGCCTCCCAACGGTCTCTCGCATCGCTCCAGTTCCGCTTGAAGGCCGCGAAAAATGACACGTCGAGTCCTTGATACACGTGGGTACTGTGCGAAGGATAGCCAATGACTTCGATCTGGTTCGCGCGTGCGTTATGAAGAAACGCTACGGTGTAGTGCGATGAGTGGCCATCAAACAAGTAATAGCTTCGGCGACCGGCTGCCTTGGCGCGCGTACGTTTTTGAAGTCCTTGATCCACTCGACACTAATTTGACCGTCCGTATATCCCTTCATCGAGTACTCAAGACTGCGCCAATCAATCAGCAATGTATGGTAAAGGTTTCTAGAGACTCACGAAGCATTGAGAGGGTTATCTTGTACCCAATTAACCTGGAATCCTCACCCTTGTAGATAATTGCAGGTGGAATGCCAGTTCCGTCTCCACAGATAGTGACAAGCGCGGTGACATCCTCTCGATTCCCACTTCGTTGTTGGTGCTGGGTCTTCTTGCCGCAAGCACCAATGACACGCTCCTTCTGCCCAATTCCGAGCTGGAAGCCTGACTCATCTGCGCCGTAAATCAGCTCCGCGGGAATTCTGTCATCTCCACCTTTCCTTCAATAACCGCTCCAAAAAGGTCAAAATTACTCTGCCTTTGTT